>JBBBDQ010000966.1:57500-67500 GCA_037127315.1 Ascarosepion bandense
TATATATATATATATATATATATATATATATATATATATATATATATATATATATATATATATATGGCGGATGTGCGTTGTGATGCAGTGGATACCGGCTCGGAACGAGAAATCGGGGAGTCGAGTTCGAATTCCAGTTGAATTCATTGCATTCACTTACGCGCAAATACCCTTGGGAAAGGTATTAATCCGTTTCTTCCTTCCAGTTATGGGTTAAATAACAGGACAGATTGGGTTCTATAGGCTTGGTCGGCAAAAGGTCTACCGCAGAAAGCAATGGCAACCTACTGTGGGATAATCTTCTGCCCAGTCAGAAGACATAATCGCCCAAGAGTGCATCACGTATGGCGCTTAACTGACTGATATATATATGTATTAATATTCTTCCGAAGATTTTCTATAAAAGAAATATTTCTAAAATAATTGTATTTATGGTATATTTTATCTAATTTGTGAATAAGTCCTGAAAGTTTTATTAAAATCCGACAATTATTTGATTTGTGCAACAATTTACAAATTCATAGTAATATATTGTAACACGCTGAGGCAAAAAAAAAAAGAACAAAAAAGGAAATGTTAAATCGTTCTAAAATGGATAAAAAATATAATTTAAAGAAAAAAAATGGTTATTCCTGTTGACAATAACAAAGATTTTCTCTATAGAATTTATTTCCGACGTTTGATTACTCTGGGGGGGGAGGGAATGTTGAATTTTAAAATATAGTAGCTGCTCACCGCTATTACCGCATCGTTCTTCAGCAGTGAATTGAACACTCCTGGCTACTGTCGTTTGTTTACATTGTGTATGTAACACACAGAAATCTGCTTCTTCCGCCATGCGCCGACAGGTTACGAGTAGGATCTCCAAGTGATGTTAAATCGGTCTGGTTTCAGTTGGATGTCTAACCATACTGATGAGATGTAATACAGCGAAACAGGACTGTCTGCGCAGGATTATATATATATATATATATATATATATATATATATATATATATATACTCGTGAAAAAATACAAAATACGTATTATCCGTGAAATTGTAGAATATCTAAAAGTTTTTTCTTGATTATATTACCCTTTTACTTCAGTTCTCTTGAGTTCATCTCTATCAGAATTTACCTGACATAAATACCAAATATTCTACGTCATATATATATATATATATATATATTGTGTGTATTTTGGCAGCATTTTTTCATTAATGCAGGTTTCATTGAATAATATAGACAAGTTTTGTCTATTAAGTTTGTGTAGGATCCGTTCATACCGTCTGATATACTTGATGGTGATGTCGTTAAAAGACAACAAAAAATCACAGTATTTGTTGAATTTTTTATCGGGTCTAAGCTTTCGGCTCACATAAGCCATTATCAAAGAGTAAATAATAACACACAGTAAACATAGAACATTTAAGTTATTAACAATAAAGATAACTGAATTGAAAATATAAGTCCATCCCTACCGTGGCGGATGGCCGAAGACAGTGACAAAATAGTGGTGTTGTGGTCCCTGGTCTGATTACAGACATTTGAGTACGTTGTTGGAAATATCGAAATTGATTGTATTCAAACCAGGTTTAAACTGTTTAATGTAGAGTGCTTCGAGGATTTTTAGTTTCTGCTTATTATTTTCTTGTTTGAGTATGTACGTGTTATCAACAAGCGTTTTTCTCAGAAGTGTGCGTTGATAACCGTGTTGTTCTAAATGACGGAATATATTTGAATTTTTATTTAAGTGCAACGTCAGACGCCGTGAGAGCGAATTTGTGGTGTGGCCGATGTAGATATTATTGAGGTTGTTAGAGATACATTCTCTAAATGGACATATGAATTTATATACTACATTGCTCTTTTGCAAATCACTAACGGTGGAGGAAGAGTCGTTGCGGACAAATGAATTAGATGTAGTGGATTTAGTGTAATATATAATGAACTTAATTCTTTTGTTAGAGTCTGTCGGAGAAATATTAGTATTTATGAGTTTTTTTAGGATGTTTTCATCTAGTTGATAGTTGGAGTGCAACTGGCTACGGTATAAGAGAGTGATATGTTTAGGATTGATTGGGTTAGTATCATGTGTTGTTTTTTCCATGTTAAGCTTTTTAAGAAAGTAATGTATTTGTTCATCAACTATGTAGTTGGGAAAATTATTATTGATGAGTGTCTGTTTTATGTTTTTTAGTTCACTGTAGAAGATCTGATTTGTAGATGAATTGACTTTTGCACGGTATAATAGATTTTTTATAATGGCTATTTTGTAATAGTGGGGGCATTCACTAATATAATTGAGTGTGGAGGGATTTTTATTAGTGGGTTTTTGATACTGTGAGATAGTAAATTTATTGTTGTCAGTGTTAATTAATATATCAAGAAAAGGAATTTTGTTATCTTTGCTAAGTTCATAAGTAAATTTTAAAACTGAGTTATTTTGAAACTGTTTTTGAAGTTGTAAGATTTCATTAGTATTTTTAATTGATAGTAGGATATCATCAACATATCTTAGATATATTGATGGTTTTGTAAATTTTGCAAAGGTAGTATTTTCAAGGTTAGACATGTAGAAATTACTAAAAATCGGACCAAGCACTGAACCCATGGAGACTCCGTCACGTTGTATATATATAGTGTTGTTTGGATCAACAAAAGGCACTTCAGTAGTACAAGCTAGTAGAATTTTTCTTAGGATGTTGGGATTAATTTTGAGTGGGGGTAATGAAGGATTACTGTAAACATTTCTTATAATTATATCAATAGTTTCACTGACGGGTACATTAGTAAAAAGGTTTTCCACATCAAGTGAAGCTATGATTTCATTATTAGGTTTTTCACTCTTGAGGATTTGGATTGCCTCTAGGGTTGACTTTATGCTGTATTTACTCGGAAGGTAGGGTGTGATAAGCTGGTTAATATGTTTAGTTAACTGGTATACAGGAGTAGGAATTTGGGATAACTAAACATATCTGCACTGTTGTCAGAACTGCAATCTTGAAACTTCTGAATATCGTTTCTTATGTCTTTGTCTATGAGTGCATCAAATTTGATTAAAATCGGCCATTCTTTCTATGACCCGATTTTTTCGATTATCGATTTTCCATATTTATCGGGGGTACCGCGACACAAAACTGAACTAAGAACACTCGCAGACACTTATAGTACAAGTGTGTAAAATTTTCAAGAAAATCGGTTCAGCCGTTTCGGAGTCTATAGGTAACGGACACACACACACACACACAGTCAAAATTCCATTTATAAATAAGTTTAGATAACTCGATATCCCAAAAATCTCCCTTTGCAAAAAAACAATTTTGTGTATGAATTCTCATTTTAATTTGGGAGATTGACTTTCTGATATCATTATTAAAAATAATGCGAGATATTTTTTCATTTGGCCACACATGCACCACAGTCGCCCCTAGAAGAATGCTCCCTTGTCGAAACTTCAATTTAGTCAAATATCCATAAGGTAATTGTGCGTTAATGAACATTAATTGAAAAGAAATAAGGAAAAGTGAAAACATTGGAAAAGAGAAAGCCGGAAACCACATCCTAAACAGGGAACAAGGGATGAGCCTCTACACCTGTTCAATAGACGTGGGTGGAGTGTGAACCGGGCGATAGTTTAGTCTATCTACTCCAATTGAGAAAAAAAAAAGGTAAGTGAAATGATTGGAAAAGTGAAAGCCGGAAACCACATCCTAAACAGGGAACAAGGGATGAGCCTCTACACCTGTTCAATAGACATGTGTGGAGTGTGAACCGGGCGACAGTTTAGTCTATCTACTCCAATTGAGAAAAAAAAAAGAAACGAGTAAAACGATTGGAAAAGATAAAGCCGGAAACCACATCCTAAACAGGGAACAAGGGATGAGCCTCTACACCTGTTCAATAGACGTGGGTGGAGTGTGAACCGGGCGATAGTTCAGTCTATCTACTCCAATTGCAAAAAAAAAAAAAGGTAAGTGAAATGATTGGAAAAGTGAAAGCCGGAAACCACATCCTAAACAGGGAACAAGGGATGAGCCTCTTCACATATTCAATAGACATGGGTGGAGTGTGAACCGGGCGATAGTTCAGTCTATCTACTCCAATCCTAGATTAAGAATTCCATTGCAAGTATTGCGTATAGTAATAGGAATGTGTTTGGATAATTGTTTTCTATGATTACATTGACTGCCAGCCGTATTAAGAGCCATTTGATAAAACTCAATGATAAAATCAGGTTGGCTGCCATTCAGATATCCGATTTCATCTTGTAAAGGGTCATTGCGTTGTTTATCAGTTTGAAGGGTATTTTACATTAAAAAATTCTACCATGTCAACACCTTGTTTATAAAGATGGCGGTAACATTTTTACCTGCTCTTATTTCACATTGAATGAGGATTGCATTATATGATTTTTTGAAAACACTCTGAGGCAAGTAGAAAACCTGCGCCTTGGAGCAATGTAAATCTCTATATATAAAAGGCAATCGAAGAGTCTGCGTGTGACTGTTCCCTAGGCACGCCTACATTTTTTAAGCTACGCCATTCAAACTTTCTAGGGACACATATCTACAGGGAAGCCAGGTTGACACATACTTTTTGAGTTTAAGTTCAGCAATTTTCCCTTTCGCACTTTTTTGGCTAATGGAGCCGATTGTTTACATTTGCTCCGTAAAACATCTAAGATTTAAAATGGTTGCTAAATTACGTCACAGAAATCAAATCACACTTGTCAAACGCAACTGAAAAAAAATGAGACTTAATATTTAATTTTTATTCCGATGTTTTAAAAATTCATTTGGTCAACAAAATATGTGAATATTTTCCCCGTAATTTTGAAACAAAAGAAATATTTTTTAAAAATTCCTGAACTGAGAGCGTAATAGTTTTTATATTTCTACATTTTTAAATATTATTCGAAAATTTCTGAACTGAGATCGTAATAATTTTTATATTTCTAATTTCAGTAAAACAAAATAAATAATTTTTATTTTTATGTTAAATTCATTTAGTCAACAAAAAATGTAAATATTTTCCCCCGTAATTTTGAAACAAAAAAAACGCAATGTTGTTTACAATGTCACACAGAAAAACATCAATTCACGTTTACGCAAAACAAAAGAAAATGGATTTTTTAATGGAATTTTTTTATAATTTTTTAAACAATTTTTTAAATAATTATTTTTTGATATAACCGAGTCCTACTACTAAAATGTTCTGAGATGCATGAGCAACGCCGGGCTATGATGCTAGTTTTACCTATTTCTAAAAAATCATTCATTTCATTATCAATTTGATTTCGAACAGGACGGAGTTATTTTTTTATATCTCTTTAAACAGCAGAGGGCGTTGGTATTTAACTCTTTGACACGCCAGATTGTGGATTTTTGGAAGCGCATTTCTCCATGGTATTTAGAGAACGATGACCCTACAAAACAATGAGCTAAACAAAATAACAGCAACAGACCTGGCAAAATAACGACAACGGACCAGTCAAATAAAATCATTAAAAAATGCAAGGAGGCATACCACGTAGTTAGGATCCATCACCGCGATAAAACAAAAAAAGAAAAATATTACACTGATGACGCAAACAGTGGAACAACAATATGAGGAAGCATCTAGAGAAAACCTGATCACAGATCTAACCAAGTCGTTAAATGAAGAAGAACTGATACTATTGGTCAAGAGACCCAAATTTACGATCAAGGAAAACAAAGTCGACCACACAAACATCCAGGCTAGCTTCTGCAAGCTCACATACCAAATCAGATGGAAAAAACAGATCAATACAGCGGAATCAATCGAAACAACCAAATGCTTCCCGAAATTCCATGGATCAAGATACTTCGGATTACCACTCAAAGCCAACAACAGAAAAGAAGCAAAACCCCAAAAGATCGTTCGTTGAGAAAAAGGAAAAAATGATCCCTGGCAACGTAAACAAAAACAAAACTGTTAAAAGAAGACGCACTGCAAAATGAAGACGACGCATCGTAGGTAACCGGCAAGAAGGGCGAAATGTCACTCGAGAACTTCAGCCATTAAGCTGACCAGGACGTAGAGCGAGAAAATTTGTTCACAAATTCACTGACAACCAAAGGCTCGACAACAATTTACCAATCATAAAATAATTCAACATTGCTGCTAAAAAGGAATATGAATTCATTGATAAACTGATAATTTATTCATTTCGCACACATTTTTGTTATGGTGGCATCTGTAATTTGTTCTGTAAGAAACGAGACAACACTTCCGGAGGATTGCCGGAAAGTAGATAATATCTGAAAATGATTGCTGAAAATTGGATGATATCTGAAAATGATTGCTGGAAAGAAGATAATATCTGAAAATGATTGCTGGAAAGTAGATAATATCTGAAAGTGATTGCCGGAATGTAGATAATATCTGAAAATGGTTGCTGGAAAATAGATAATATCTGAAAATGGTTGCTGGAAAGTAGATAATATCTGAAAATGATTGCTGGAAAGTAGATAATATCTGAAAATGAAAACATGAATATTTGTTTATCTGAACTGAGAGCGTAGTAGTTTTTATATTTCTAATTTCACTAAAACAAAATAAATAATTTTTATTTTTATGTTAAATTCATTTAGTCAACAAAAAATGTAAATATTTTCCCCCGTAATTTTGAAACAAAAACAAACGCAATGTTGTTTACAATGTCACACAGAAAAACATCAAATCACGTTTACGCAAAACAAAGGAAAATAGATTTTTTTTCTCCTACTACTAAAATGTTCTGAGTTGCACGGGCAACGCCGGGTTATGACGCTAGTTTTACCTAAAAGAAAAACACAACTATTAAAAACATAATTCTGTGAATGCATTTATTTTAAATGAATAACAACAATATTAGAGAAAATATTAAATAAAATTTTATGAAATAATAATGGCAATTTACTTCTAATAAATTTCGAAGTATAAAAAACGTCTTCAAAAAGTCGTACGTCTGTTAAAAACTAGAGTAGACATTAATTTTTATGCAATGTTACTTATTAATGTCATATTTTTTTTAACTTTAATAAGTAAATCATTTCAGTTCACTCAAAAAGAATAATACTTAATTTTTATAAACAAATATAAAGTATTTAAAATCGAAAATTCGTTTTTGAAGCATAATTATTTGCATTTTATTTTCAAGAATATTAAATAAACTTTTAATTATATATCATTAAATTGATGTAAAAACATACTTAAATGCTTTTTCATTCATTTTGTAATACAAAAATATTACACCTGCATTTATTTTAAGATTAATGGTAGAAACTAAACTAAAATAGTTTAAATTTTAAAAATAAAATAAAAAATTAATAATAAAGAATTAAATATTATCAATGAATAATTCTTATGAATAAAAATATCAAAGGAAAATATCAAAATAACTTGGTCACCATAGAGAATGGACTTTTATTTTAATTTTACATTAATAAATTTTACAATAAAAGCAGAAGGGTTTTAATAATACTCTTTGGAAAATGTAAACCTTATGGAAAAAGCGAAATACGTTTGCTTTTTATTTATTTTATTTTTATTTTTATTGTTATAATCGTGTCGCCTCAAGCAAGTCATTTTAACTGCCACTGTTGAGCAAGGGATTACATAGGAGATAAGTTATGAGAAAGAGTGACAGGTTACAGGGGGTGCCAGGAAGAGGGTCCGAGAAGGATGAGAATACTGATGAGAGTGGAGTGGATGAAGAAAGAAGCATGAGAGAGCGAGAGAGGGAGAGAGATAGAGAGTGAGAGAGGAAGCAAGTTAGTGAGATAGGAGGTGACTATTGACTTTACATTTAAATTTTTGGAGATTGTAGCTGTCGGGAAAGCAATTAAACGGAAGTGAATTCCACAGGCAGGAAGTGCGAGAAAAGAAGCTACTGGAGTAGAATTTACGTTTACAATTTATTGGTTTCACAGTAAAAGGGTGGGACCTAGTTGCTAATCTTGTGGCTCGGGCAAATTCATGCATAGGGGAAACCAGAGAGCTAAGTTCATTGGAGCAAAAGCCGTGAAAGTATTTGTCTAAGCGACAGAGGGTGGCCACATTGCGCCGGTGAGAAAGTGGCTGTATCCGAGCTGCCAAGTCGGAATCGATAACATATTATTATTATTATTATTATTATTATTATTATTAAGGTTCTTCTCGTAAAAAGAAAAAAATCAAACGCACTTCGCTTTTTTAAGGGGAAAATATTTAACAAGCTTTAATTTAAAAATAAGAAGCTTAAATTTGAAAATAGTAAGAAAAAAACAAGACGGATAAAGGACGCGTTCAAGAAGCTGAGTAAAGTACTAAGACACAGGAAAATTTCACTAGAAACAAAGGAAAGAGTGCTGGATTGCTATGTGATGTCAGTTCTTCAATACGGCAGTGAATGCTGGACAATATCATCGAAAATGAGGATAAAACTGGAAGCAGCGGAAATGATGTTCTACAGAAGGATGCTGCGGATATCGTGGACTGAGCATGCAAGCAACGATGAAAGAATGGCAACAAAAAGGAAATTAATACTGGGGTATCAGGAAGAGACAACTAAAGTCCCTGGGGTGTGCAATAAGGAAGGAAGACTTGGAGAACCTGATACAGACTGGCCAGACAGAAGGAAAAAGAGAGAGGAAGGCAGTGGATAACATATTTGCAGGACCTGATCAAGTGGATGACGGAACGGGGGTTGCGACTTGTAACAGGAGCAAACATACTAAGAGCTACAAATGATAGGGAGACGTGGAGAACCATGATCGCCTACGTCCTGAAGGGACAGGGCACATAGAAGAATAATTACAGACCCAAAATTTGGTTTTACAATCTACATTAAAAAACAATATAGCAACTGAAAATAAAATAAATAAATCTTATACTTACTTCAGTTAAATGAGGTTTTTTTTTTATCTATCTATCTATCTATCTATCTATCTATCTATCTATCTGGATGTGCGTTGTGGTGCGATGATATCGGCTTGGAACGAGAAATCGGACAGTCGAGTTCGAATTCCAGTTGAATATATTGCATTCACTTTCGCGCAAATACCCTTGGGAAAGGTATTAATCCGTTTCTTCCTCCCAGTTATGGGTTAAATAACAGGACAAGTTGGGTTCTATAGCCTTGGCTGACAACTAGTCTACCGCAGAAAGCAATGGCAACCTACCGCGGGATAATCTTCTGCCCAGTCAGACATGTCTCTTTCGAGACATGATCGCCCAAGTGTGTTTCACGTATGACACTTAAATGACAGACTGATCTATCTATCTATCTATCTATCTATCTATCTATCTATCTGCTCAGAACCTTTCTTTCTTTCTTTCTGTAACGGTCTGTTCATAACCTATCTATCGATCTATCTATCTCAGTCTGATCATATGTATCTATCTCTATCTATCTGTTCAGAATCTTTCTTTCTTTCTTTCTTTCTTTCTTTCTCTCTATAACGGTCTGTTCATAATCTATCTATCTATCTATCTATCTATCTAGCTCTCTATCTATCTATCTATCTATCTGCTCAGAACCTTCCTTTCTTTCTTTAGCGGTCTCTTCATAATCTATCTATCTATCTATCTATCTATCTATCTATCTGCTCAGAACCTTCCTTTCTTTCTTTAACGGTCTCTTCATAATCTATCTATCTATCTATCTATCTATCTATCTATCTATCTATCTATCTATCTATCTGCTCAGAACCTTCCTTTCTTTCTTTAACGGTCTCTTCATAATCTATCTATCTATCTATCTATCTATCTATCTATCTATCTATCTATCTGCTCAGAACCTTCCTTTCTTTCTTTAACGGTCTCTTCATAATCTATCTATCTATCTATCTCAGTCTGGTCATATCTATTTATCTATTTATCCTTCTCAGTCTGGTCATATCTATCTATCTATTTATCCTTCTCAGTCTGGTCATATCTATCTATCTATCTATCTATCTATCTATCTATCTATCTCAGTCTGGTCATATCTATCTATCTATCTATCTATCTCAGTCTGGTATATCTATCATAT
>JBBBDQ010000966.1:72500-113774 GCA_037127315.1 Ascarosepion bandense
AACTTTTATTTGTCTATATTTCCGTGATGTGGTATTTACATTATTTACATTGTTTTGTCTGCTGTTCACATCTTTATTGCCATATTCGCGACGTTTCAACCGATGTACGCTGCGACCTTCTTCAGGTGATTGGAATTTTGAACCAAAACCTTTATATGTCTATATTTCCGTGATGTGGTATTTTCATTATTTACATTGTTTCGTCTGTTGTTCTCATCTTTATTGCCATATTCGCGACGTTTCGACCGTTGTACGCTGCGACCTTTTTCAGGTGATTGGAATTTTGAACCAAAACTTTTATATGTCTATATTTCTGTGATGTGGTATTTACATTATTTACATTGGTCGGTCTGTTGTTCACATCTTTACTGCCATATTCACGACGTTTCGACCGATGTACGCTGCGACCTTCTTCAGGTGATTGGAATTTTGAACCAAAACTTTTATATGTCTATATTTCTGTGATGTGGTATTTACATTATTTACATTGGTCGGTCTGTTGTTCACATCTTTATTGCCATATTCACGACGTTTCGACCGATGTACGCTGCGACCTTCTTCAGGTGATTGGAATTTTGAACCAAAACTTTTATATGTCTATATTTCTGTGATGTGGTATTTACATTATTTACATTGGTCGGTCTGTTGTTCACATCTTTATTGCCATATTCACGACGTTTCGACCGATGTACGCTGAACCTTCTTCAGGAGATTGGTATTTTGAACTAAAACTTTTATGTGTCTATATTTCTGTGATGTGGTATTTACATTATTTACATTGGTCGGTCTGTTGTTCACATCTTTATTGCCATATTCACGACGTTTCGACCGATGTACGCTGCGACCTTCTTCAGGTGATTGGAATTTTGAACCAAAACTTTTATATGTCTATATTTCTGTGATGTGGTATTTACATTATTTACAATGGTCGGTCTGTTGTTCACATCTTTATTGACATATTCACGACGTTTCGACCGATGTACGCTGCGACCTTCTTCAGGTGATTGGAATTTTGAACCAAAACTTTTATATGTCTATATTTCTGTGATGTGGTATTTACATTATTTACATTGGTCGGTCTGTTGTTCACATCTTTATTGCCATATTCACGACGTTTCGACCGATGTACGCTGCGACCTTCTTCAGGTGATTGGAATTTTGAACCAAAACTTTTATATGTCTATATTTCTGTGATGTGGTATTTACATTATTTACATTGGTCGGTCTGTTGTTCACATCTTTATTGGCATATTCACAACGTTTCGACCGATGTACGCTGCGACCTTCTTCAGGTGATTGGAATTTTGAACCAAAACTTTTATATGTCTATATTTCCGTGATGTGGTATTTACATTATTTACATTGGTCGGTCTGTTGTTCACATCTTTATTGCCATATTCACGACGTTTCGACCGATGTACGCTGCGACCTTCTTCAGGTGATTGGAATTTTGAACCAAAACTTTTATATGTCTATATTTCTGTGATGTGGTATTTACATTATTTACATTGGTCGGTCTGTTGTTCACATCTTTATTGCCATATTCACGACGTTTCGACCGATGTACGCTGCGACCTTCTTCAGGTGATTGGAATTTTGAACCAAAACTTTTATATGTCTATATTTCTGTGATGTGGTATTTACATTATTTACATTGGTCGGTCTGTTGTTCACATCTTTATTGCCATATTCGCGACGTTTCGACCGATGTACGCTGCGACCTTCTTCAGGTGATTGGAATTTTGAACCAAAACTTTTATATGTCTATATTTCCGTGATGTGGTATTTACATTATTTACATTGGTCGGTCTGTTGTTCACATTTTTATTGCCATATTCGCGACGTTTCGACCGATGTATGCTGCGACCTTTTTCAGGTGATTGGAATTTTGAACCAAAACTTTTATATGTCTATATTTCCGTGATGTGGTATTTACATTATTTACATTGTTTTGTCTGTTGTTCACATCTTTATTGCCATATTCGCGACGTTTCAACCGATGTACGCTGCGACCTTCTTCAGGTGATTGGAATTTTGAACCAAAACCTTTATATGTCTATATTTCCGTGATGTGGTATTTTCATTATTTACATTGTTTCGTCTGTTGTTCTCATCTTTATTGCCATATTCGCGACGTTTCGACCGTTGTACGCTGCGACCTTTTTCAGGTGATTGGAATTTTGAACCAAAACTTTTATATGTCTATATTTCTGTGATGTGGTATTTACATTATTTACATTGGTCGGTCTGTTGTTCACATCTTTATTGCCATATTCACGACGTTTCGACCGATGTACGCTGCGACCTTCTTCAGGTGATTGGAATTTTGAACCAAAACTTTTATATGTCTATATTTCTGTGATGTGGTATTTACATTATTTACATTGGTCGGTCTGTTGTTCACATCTTTATTGCCATATTCGCGACGTTTCGACCGTTTTACGCTGCGACCTTCTTCAGGTGATTGGAATTTTGAACCGAAACCTTTATTTTGCCATGTATTGAACTTACAAGACTTTGGATCCTACCAACGCTTTTATCGACTGGGCGATATTTCAGTGAGGTAATTAAGACATCCGGAAGTGCATGAGTCATGGAAGAGAACAACCTATTACGGTGATCGAAATAAAGGGTTCAAATAATCTGAAGAAGGTCGCAGCATACAACAGTCGAAACATCGTGAATATAGCAATAAAGAAGTGTACAAGTCCGAACATTGTTAATACTCTTTAATGTCTTTTATTTAACATTTTTATTCAGAAATAATTTATTTTATTAATATACCTTGAGATAATTTCTGGATATTACTATAATTCCGATTGAATACATTGCATTCACTTACGCACAAAATCCGACTCTTCCCTCCATTTATGGGTTAAACAGTAGAACAGATTGGATTCTATAGCCTTGGCTGGCAACCAGTCCACCGCAGAAAGTAATGGCAACTTACTGCCGGATAATATTCTGCCCAGTCAGTCATCTCTTTCGAGACATGATCGCCCGACCGTGTATCACGTATGGCACTTAACTGACTAACTGAATATAATAGTTATAAAATGATTAAGGCTTCTGCTGGTCATAAAGTGGGTGATCGGTTTTCTATTGTCATGAAGTAATAAACTGATCCCCCACTAATTACTACTTATTAATAGAATAATATAATTCACCAGTCTACCGCAGAAAGCAATGGCAACCTACTGCGGGATAATCTTCTGCCCAGTCAGTCATGTCTCTTTCGAGACATGATCGCCCAACCGTGTATCACGTATGGCACTCAACTGACAGACTGACTGACTGAATATATTAAATGCACTTATCCTTAAGACCCTTGCGTTAATGCTATTTCTTTTATATGAAGTGTCATTTTGATGGCCCTCCACATCTTTCTGTCATTTGTAGCTCCTGATGAATTTTGTCTTTTTCTTATTTCTCCCCAAATCTGCTTTACCATCCATTTACTCAAGCCCAGTAAGTAGCTGCTTTCTTCTTCCGTCTCTCTACTTCAATATTCCCTGTGTATATAAGATTTTCTAAGCCCTCATTCCTCGTGAAATCGAACTGAAAATGTTTAAAGCGATACAAATAATTAACAAAAAATCTATTCTTAAATTCTCTTTGTTTATGCTTGGATACGTAACTGTGTAGACATTTAAAAACATCTTCGAAAGATTCCATAACAGGAGAAATTTCGCTTGAAAGCACGAAATCTGGTCGGTTTCCCCATGGCCAAGTCGGTAAGGCGTACTGGAGATTGAATCTTTTTAAAATAAGATTTCTTGAACATACTTGACGTTAGACGAAACTAAATAAATGTGCAATTTAATAAATAAGCAAAACACCTACTCAGATACGAATATTCATAAAAAAAGAGGCTTAAAGTTACATATATATATGTATATATATAGTGTATCGAGGCAGCAGATAATTTTCTAAACATATATTGTTAAATATAACAGACAATGTACGTCTATTAAATTTAATCATGAGCCGTTCTAAACATCGTATTTTGGCTTTAATTTCAGGTGAAAATAAAGACAAAAATTTTCCAACATTTAAGTGTTTTTGTTTTTTTTTTATTTTATTATGCTGGTTATAAGCTTTAGGCTCACATGAGCCATCTTCAGAGAGGTTACAATGACGTTATCGAAAACATCAATCATAATGGCTCGAATCACCCACATATCACATGACTTGTGCCACATTTTGTCTTTAGTCGGGAGGCAGCTAAATACTGACATTGCAGCCTAGCGATTAACTTCGCTCAGAGGCAATTCTGACATTGTTGGAGTGTATGCCTTCGGGCAGAGAGAAATCCAGTCGAGGCACCGCCGTAGGGTAGTTTTTCGTCTGGGGAAAAGCAGACATTTAATTTTTGCCCGAGATTACCCACATTAATAAGGCATTGTGCTACATTTTGTCTCAAAAGGGGAGGCAACTAAATACTGACATTACTGCCTAGCGATTAACCTCGCTCAGACGCATATCTTACATTGTCGGACTCTCTGCTTTCGGGCAGAGAGTAACCCAGTCGAGACTCCACCAAAGGGTAGAATCTCATTTGAGAAAAGTAGATATTAAAATGGCCTTGTGTCGCATTTACTCCCAAGTGGGGGAGGTGCATCTAAATACTGATATTACTGCCTAGTGATAAACTTCGCTCAAATTCTGACATTGTCAGACACGCTGCCTTCGGGCAGAGTAACCCAGTCGAAACTCCACCTAAGTGTAAAGTCTCATTTGAGAAAAGTAGACATTTAATTTATACCTGAGTTATATGTCTCGGATTGCCTACATTAAAATGTCCTTGTCCCATATTTTGTCTTAAGTGGGGAAGCAGCTAAATACTGATATTGCTGTCTATCGATTAACGCATTCCTGACTTTGTCGGATTCACTGCATTTTGACAGAGAGTGACCCAGATGAGGCTCCGTCGAAGAGTAGAGTCTTGTCTGGGAAAATGTAGAAAAATTAATTTTTAACCGAGGTATATGGCTCGCATTACCCACATTAAAAATTCCTAGTGCCAAATTTTATCTCAAGTTGAGAGGAAGCTAAATAGCATATCACAGTCTAGCAGTTCACCATTAGCAGTTCACCCCTAGCAGTTCGCCACTAGCAGTTCACCCCTAGCAGTTCGCCACTAGCAGTTCACCCCTAGCAGTTCGCCACTAGCAGTGGTTATCTACTTCACACAGCTGGCGAGTATTGTATTTTGTTGATGCTATGAAGATTACGATTTCACTTTCCCACCTCTATTTTGGTTATTTCTCATTCGACCCTTGGGAAAGGTATTAATCCGTCTCTTCCTTCCAGTTATGGGTTAAATAGCAGGACAGATTGGGTTCTACAGCCTTGGTCGGCAACCAGTCTACCGCAGAAAGCAATGGCAAACTACTGCGGGATAATCTTCTGCCCAGTCAGTCATGTCTCTTTCGAGACATGATCGCTCAAAGCGTGTATCACGTATGGCACTTAACTGACGGAATATAATTGTTGGAAACATGATTAAGGCTTCTACTGGGCATAAAGTGGGCGATCAGATTATTACTTCATAACAATATGAAACTGATCCCCCACTAATTACTACTTAATAATATAATACATCTCTTCCCCCTTCTAGCTATGAGTCAAATAACAGGACAGATTGGGTTCTATAGCCTTGGTCGGTAACCAGTCTACCGCAGAAAGCAATGGCAACCTACTGCGGGATAATCTTCTGCCCAGTCATTCATGTCTCGAAAGAGACATGATCGCCCAAGCGTGTATCACGTATGGCACTTAACTGACTGACTCATTCGGTAACCTTTTTAGCTTACAACAATATGAATGATAGTGAAAAATGATTTAACATCTTTTTAAATTTACGCTTCTTTTTCGTCTATTATTATTACCGTTTTGTATTGATCGAATTTATTTTATCAGCCTACTATATCTGCATAGATCTACAAACACACACACACACACACACACACGTGCGCACTCAAATACACGCACACATACACACACTTATATATATATATATATATATATATATATATATTATATATATATATATATATATAAATATATATATATATATATATATATATATATATATATATATATATATATATATATATATATATATATATATAAAATATTACCATATATATATCTATATATATATATATATATATACATATAAATATTACCATATATATATATATCTATATATAAATATTACCATATATATATATATATATATATATATATATTCAAATAAATCTTCGAAAATCATATGTGTCGGATGATCATTTCCACGATGAATTCTCGCTTTGTCTGCGACAAAAATCTTTATTATCGCAAATTCAAGAAAGAATTCATATACCAGAAGGTCACTTATATATATATATATATATATATATATATATATATATATATTGCCCAAAAAAATAAGAGGGACACTTCGAAAACACATCAGATCTAAAAGTGGCGGGGGGAGAAACGTTCTTGAATATCTTTCCTAATATTAAGTAGATGATGTATCAGTAACAAAATGATTCCACATAATTTGATACACATGAAAATGATCACCCTATAGTGGGGGGAGAATCAAAGACACCCCAAAAATAACGGTGAAAAAAATGAAGCAGCAGACTGGTCCATTTTGCCAAAATGTCATTTAGAAACTCAAAATGATTCTCAGTAGTTTGTGTGGTCCCCACGTGCTTTTACGCATGTCTGACAACGTAGGGGCATGCTCCTTATGAGACGATGGATGATGTCCTGGGGGATTTCCTCCCAGATCTGAACCAGGACATCACTGAGCTCCTGAACAGTCTGAGGGACAACCTAGCGGTACTGGATGTACCTAAACATAATGTCCCAGAGGTGTTCTATTGAGTTTTAGTCAAGTCAACGTAAGGGCCAATCAATGGTATTAATTCCTTCATCCTCGAGGAACTGCCTGCATACTCTAGCCACATGAGGTTGGGCATTGTCGTGGATCAGGAGGAATCCAGGTCCCACTGCACCAGCATTGGTTCTGACAGTTGGTTCAAGGATTTCATTCCGATAGCAAATGGCAGTTAGTGTGCCATTATCTAACCTGTAAAAGTCTGTGCGTCCATCCAGGTATATGCCTCCCCAGACCATCACTGACCCACCACCAAACGGGTTATGCTGAATGATGTTGCAAGCAATATAACGTTCTCCGCGGCATCTCCAGACCCTTTCAAATGTCAAATGCCAAACGAGCTCTACGGTGCTGGGCAGTGAGCACAGGGTCCTTTACAGGACGTCGGGCCCTCAGGCCACCCTCATGGAGCCTGTTTCTGATTGTTTGGTCAGAAACATTAACACCAGTGGCCTGCTGGAGTTCATTCTGTAGGGCTCTGGTAGTGCTCATCCTGTTCCTCCTTGCACAAAGACGCAGTTACCGATCCAGCTGTGGGTTTAAAGATTTCTACGGCCCTGTCCAGCTCTCCTGGAATAACTACCTGTCTTCTGGTATCTCTTCCATGCTCTTGAAACTGTCCTGGGAGACACAGCAAATCTCGCAACGGCACGTATTGATGCCATCCTGGAGGAATTGAACTACTTGTGCAACTTCCGTAGTACCCAGGTACCGCACCATGCTATCAACAGAGATGTTGATCCAAGACAAATGAAAAACTACAGCAGTAGAAAGCCAGTCAGTAAAAAATCAGCCAAAAGAGATGAGAAGGGAAATGAAATATTAGTGGCCTCAACCAGTCCTGTTTTGGGCGGTGGCTCATTGTTGCTCGTCTGAAGCACCTGTTGTTGATTTCATTAACAACAAAGCAGCTGAAACTGATTAACAACCCCCTCTGCTATTTAACTGACCAGATCAATATCTCAAAAGTTTGACTGATAGGTTACTATACTCTTAATAAAAAGTGTTCCTCTAATTTTTGAGCTATATATATAATAAAGATGTGCGTGATGGTCCAGCGGATATCGGCTCTGAAAAAGAAATCGGAGAGCCGAGTTCGAATTCCAGTTGAATTCATTGCATTCACTTACGCGCAAATACCCTTGGGAAAGGTATTAATCCGTTTTTTCCTTCCAGTTATGGGTTAAATAACAGGACAGATTGGGTTCTATAGCCTTGGCTGGCAACTAGTCTACCGCAGAAAGCAATGGCAAGAGTATTTGCGCGTAAGTGACTGCAATGAATTCAGCTGGAATTCGAACTTGGCTCCCCGATTTCTCGTTCCGAGCCGATATCCACTGCACCACAACGCACATCCGCTTTTTGTTAGATGATTACTGGTATCGGAGTTTTTTCTTTGGGCTTCGTGCTAATCTCGGTCCGGACACTTTTGACTGACGTTCATGTACTAAGCTCTTTTTTTTTTAAACCATTTTTTTCCCTTCCGTTAAAATTTTTCGAGGAAGATTTTCGACACCAGTATAATTATGATCTCGTACATACACACACACACACACACACACACACACACACACACACACATATATATATATATATATATATATATATATATATATATATATATGTCTCCAAATTAATAAGGAATGAAGAAAATAATTGCAACGTTCAAAATAATAATGTAAAACAGTGCTCAATATAAAAATAGAACAATGAATATTTATTACTGATTATACTTTTATATTTATTATTAATTATAATATTAATATAATATATTATTATAATATTACTTATTAATTAATTTTATATTATAAATTATAACTTTATATTCATAATAATATAATATATCATTAATTATACATTTATATTTATTAGTAATTATACATTTATTATTAATTGTAGATGTTCAAAAGTATAAATAACATATATATGTATATATATTATCGTGGTCGAGCGGTCTAAGACGTTGCCAGATAAAATGGTAGCTTCTCCTATGTGGATAGGGGTCGCAGGTTCGAATCCTGCCGAATGACACACATTTACGTAATAAAAAATTATCATAAAGAATTAGGCCAGTAAATATAACTATATAATACTGTTTAATTAAAAAAAAAACAGAATATCTACTTAAATATGAGTATCGATCAAAAATAATGTTCAAACAAATCATTTCAAATCGTCCGTTGTTTATAACCAAGTTTCGTTAAATTCCGTAACATGTTGACATTTCAGAGCAGATATGGTTATTGCGAGGAATCGAAAATTGTGTTATATAGGCTTGATTAAAAACTCGTTTAGACTGAAGGTCATTCGTGGTCGAGAGGTCTAAGACGTGCCAGATCACATGGTAGCTTCCAGCATGTGGATAGAGATCGTAGGTTCGAATGATACACGTTTTCGTAATAAAAATTTATCGTAAATAATCAGGCCAGTAGATATAAATATATAATAATTTTTAATTAAAAACAGAATATCTACTTAAATATGAGTATCGATAAAACATAATGTTCAAACAAATCATTTCATACATATATAGTGTTGAGTTTTAATGATGATTAATTCCAAAATTGTTATTTTTTTTTCAGTGGTTTACTGATAAATATTTTGCCAAGCAGGTTTTTTTGTCATAAAGTGCTCGATATGGAGATTGAGATAGAGCGATTATACGATTCATGTAAAGAAATGTGTCACTGAACTGAGCAGAGCCATGTCGACTTCGAAGTTTTGTAACGGCACCACTATGATGTCCTCACTTCTCGGGACATTTTTAAACCTGCTGTTGTGTCACGATCTTATTTTTATTTATATGGAGCTCGGTGTAATTTTATATCTAATATTTTTGTATTTAGTGGTTCAACAGATGATTAATTGCTTTTGATTTGTTAATTTTTTTAAAGAAGTTATATTTATGTTCTTTTTGTTTAATGAGAGCAATTAACCATCAGCAGAACGTCTCTAGAAATCGTACGTTCAACAAATATTTGTGTTAGCGCATCAAAAACATCATACAATAATTGCATAGATTCTTCCATTTTTTCGTGCCTTTCTTTTGTAAACCATTTCTTTAGCCGAGTATAATTTCTTCTTATGTTCTTATTTTGTTCTATTACGCCATCTTCCCACATTTCTTTTCCGTATACATTCTGAAATCACTTGTCAATCTTGAAAAAATCAGTGTCCTTTTTGTCATCAATTCTTATACTCTTTCATTCAAGTTACGCAGATGATACAATGCTGATAGCAGACACATAAAGGAAACTACAAGACCTCCTAGAGAAGATAGCAGAAGTAAGTAACAAGAAAGGACTAGAAATAAACTGCAAGAAAACCGAATGCATGGTCATCAGTAAAAAGGGCAGCCCCAAATTCCAAATACAGGTAGGGGATACTAAAATCAAGCAGGTACAAAAATTTAAATACCTGGGAAGTGTTATAACAGAAGACGGAAAGTGCGACACAGAGATCCGAAGGTGAATTGGCATGGGGAAGGAAGCATTCCAGAAAATGAGTAAGGTATTAAGTCTAGGAAGGAAACGCCCATAATTGTCATGGCGAAAGACGCGTTCCAGAAGCTGAGTAAAGTATTAAGAAACAGGACAATTTCACTAGAAACAAAGAGGAGAGTACTGGATTGCTATGTGATGTCAGTTCTTCAATACGGCAGTGAATGCTGGACAATATCATCGAAGATGAAGAAAAAACTTGAAGCAGCTGAAATGTGGTCCTACAAAAGCATACTGGATATAAAGTGGGGGATCAGTTCCATATTACAATCAATATATAAACTGACCCCTCATTTTGTGGTCACTGCATTTTCTATACATTTATATTTCTGAGATCCAAAAGCACAAGGATGCATTCCAGGAACTGAGTAGAGTATTAAGAAACAGGACAATTTCACTAGAAACAAAGAGGAGAGTACTGGATTGCTATGTGATGTCAGTTCTTCAATACGGCAGTGAATGCTGGACAATATCATCAAAGATGAGGGAAAAACTTGAAGCAACTGAAATGTGGTTCTACAGAAGGATGCTGCGGATATCATGGATCAAGCATGTGAGCAAGGATGAGGTCTTGGAAATGATGGAAACAAAAAGGAAGCATCAGGAAGAGACAGCTGAAGTTCCTGGGACATGCAGAATTTGATCCTAACAGGCCAGACAGAGGGAAAAAGAGATAGGGGAAAGCAATGGATAACATATTTGAAGGGCCCTATCAACTGGATGATGGAACGAGAGTTGTATGGTGTAACAGGAGAAGGCGTGCTCAGAGCCACTAGGTATAGGGAAACGTGGAAAGCCATGATCACCTACGTCCTGAAGGGACAGGACACATAGAAGAAAAAGAAATCATCTTTCAGATTTGTAATACGATTACGCCATCTTCCCATATCTGAAATCACTTGTCAATCTTGAAAAAATTAGTGTCCTTTTTGTTATCAATTCATTTTTTTTTTCATTTTTTTTTTCCAACTTGGTAACGACTTGTGGAACAACGATTTAATTTTTTTTTTTTTGTTTTTGCGAACATTAATTCCGCTGGCAACATGCCTGGCGATATATTGGTATTTGCCGATATCCTTTAAACTCTTAACAATTTTTAAAGTGCTTTGTCTTTCACCTTTTCATGACTTACTTCTTGAAAGCTCTCTTGAAAGTACCCACAAACCGTTCAGTTTGTCCGTTTCACCTTGGGTAATACACCGGGATAGTAATATGTTAAATGAAGAATATTTCAAAAGAATCTTCGAATTCGTGAGCAGTGAACTGTGTACCGTTGAGACTATGGTATCGGGAATGTTATATATTACAAACAGTTCGTATGAAAAAAATCCCTGTTACCGAATTTATTTATTTATTATTTTTATTTTTTGTGATATGGACCCGGTATGGGACCATAAAATAAGTCAACAAGGTGGTAGGTTCAAGAACATATATTACGTCAAGAAGAAATACAAACAAATGCAAAGAGATACAAAGAGATATAAAGTGGAAAGTAATAATATCTTGCGCTGAACTGAAGTCGTACTTGGAACCAGAGTCTCTGTCGCCCTTGCTCACTCCTCACGAGAGTCTCCCTCACTCCTGCACACCACCTCGAGAGTAATTAACTCTCGATTAATATAGGCAAAGAAGAGTCCATTATTAAGTGGGTAACTTCCCCACAACGTTTTGCGTTTACAAATTTCCGACTACTTAGTAAATCTCTCATAATAGGATCTGTTTTTCGTACCCGCAAAATCTTGGCAGGGTTAGGGTTAAGGTTATACTGTTTTGAGCACGAGTTTCTGTCTTCAATCAAGATTGTATTTTCGTGGTAAGCAATTTTACTACCAGTTTTTTTACTATTTTTTAATGTCTTGATCCATTTAGGAAGTGCATGGTGGTGCAGTTGAGATCAACTCGGAACGAGAACTCAGAGACCCGAGTTAGAATTCTAGTCAGTCATGTCTCTTTTAAGATATGATCGACCAGGCGTGTATCACGTATGGTACTTGACTGTATACATAGCAGCTTCTCATAAGAGATTTTTTTAATGTTACAATGTCAGTGTCCTTAAAGGGTGCAATAATGTTGGCATCAATCTTGATCAGCATATCCTAAATTTTAGCGGTAATATTCCGTTCTAAAATCATAATTTAATAATGTGTTGTAATCTAGTCGCAGTAAGCGTAGGGATTCCTTTTTTGGAACCATAAATTGATAATAGAGGTCTGTGGTCTGTCTGCAACTGAAAGCTTATTCCGTGTATATATTTGTGAATTTTCACTGCAAACGCTTATTTTACAACCTTGCTGTAGTTTTTTTTTTCTGATGGTAGTAGCTAACACGAACCATTTACTACAGCATTCATATTACTGTAATGGTGTTGATGTAAAATCACTGCTCCTATATCTTAATCACTAGCATCAGAAGCCATTATACGATTTCTGTTTTTGAATCGTAACGCGATAAATCTGACGTTAGCATTTATTTCATTTCTTCGATCGCCTTCTGACACTTATCAGCCCAGTTTCACTCTATTTTTTTAATCATTTCACCTCAAGCAAGGCATTCCCCTGCCACTATTGCGCAGGCGGTTTCGTAGGGAAAAGTGATGCGAAAGAGTGGTTAGTTATAGGAAATGTCAGAAGAAGGGTGATAGACGGATGAGGATACCGAGATGGGGGTTGGGTAGATGGGAAAAGTGTTTGAAAGAATGGATGCAAGTTCGTGTGATAATAAGTGTCCACTGACCTTACATTCAAATTCCTTGGGACTGCAGCTGTCGGGGAAGCAAATATATGAAAGAGAATTCCACAGGTGGGAAGTGCGAGAAAAGAAGCTGTTAGAGTAGAAGTTGCGTTTACATTTATATGCCTTCATTAAGTGGTGATCTCAAATTTTCTATATTAGGAATTTGGCAGTAATTTGCTAGTCTCACGAATGCTTGTAACCTAGTAACGTTTGTTGGGGAAGCATATTCTTATTGATTGCACTTGCCTTCGATGGTTCTGGTTGACGTCCATTTTTGTCAATAATTTTTCTTAGGTACTTGATTCTAAGCAAAAACAATCGCATTTTTCCACACTGAGCTTGAACTCGTACACTCGTTTTTTTTTTCAAAAACTGTTTTTATATTCCTGATATGTTGATCTTTAGATATTTTTTTAATTAATAGACCACCCAGATAAGCCACTGCGAAATCCCATTTTGAAAGCACAGCACCCATAATTCGTTGAAAAGTAGCTGGAGCCATTTTTATACCAAAAAAGAAGTTGGCTGAACTTATACAATCCGTCTTATTTATAATTGTTAACTCTCAGCAATTTTCTTAAACCTTATTCATAGATACGCTTCATTTTTGTTACATCGTTTAATTTTGAAAAAATGTTCTCTTCACTTGATAAAGGGTAGTTATGGTGCTTTAAACATTTCATAACCCTATCGAAAACTCAGCTCAAAGACGACTTTTTTTTTCTTTTCAGACACAACTGGTGCTGTCCAGTTTGAATGTTTTATCTTTTCAAGTACACCTACTTTTTATGTCTAATTTTTTGTGGATATCGGCTCGGAACGAGAAATCGGAGAGCCGAGTTCGAATTCCAGTTGAATTCGTGGCATTCACTTACGCGCAAATATCCTTGGAAAAGGTATTAATCCATCTCTTCCCTCCAGTTATGGGTTAAATAATAGGACAGATTGGGTTCTGGCAACCAGTCTACCGCAAAAAGCAATGGCAACCTACTGCAGAATAATCTTCTGCCCAGTCAGTCATGTCTCTTTCAAGACATGATCGCCCAAGCGTGTATCATGTATGGCACTTAACTGACTGACTGAATATAACAGAAACATGATTAAGGCTTCTACTGGGCATAAAGTGGGTGATCGGTTTTCTATTGTCATGAAGTAATAAACTGATCCCCCACTAATTACTACTTATTAATAGAATAATATAATTCACCAGTCTACCCCAGAAAGCAATGGCAACCTACTGCGGGATAATTCTTGGAGATTGTAACTGTCAGAAAAGCAAGTATGCGGAAGAGAATTCCACTGGTGTGAAGTGCGAGAAAAGAAGCTGCTGGAGTAGAACTTGCGTTTACAATTTATTGGTTTCACAGTAAAATGGTGGGACCTAGTTGCCAAACTTGTGACTCGAGAGAATTCATATATAGGGAAACAAAGAATTCAGTCAGTTAAGTGCCATACATGATAAACGCTTGGGCGATCATGTCTTGTAAGAGACATGACTGACTGGGCAGTCAGTCATGTCATGTCTCTTACAGTCATGTCATGTCTCTTACAGTCATGTCTCTTACAGTCATGTCATGTCTCTTACAGTCATGTCTCTTACAAGACATGATCGCCCAAGCGTTTATCATGTATGGCACTTAACTGACTGAATTCTTTGTTTCCCTATATATGAATTCTCTCGAGTCACAAGTTTGGCAACTAGGTCCCACCATTTTACTGTGAAACCAATAAATTGTAAACGCAAGTTCTACTCCAGCAGCTTCTTTTCTCGCACTTCACACCAGTGGAATTCTCTTCCGCATACTTGCTTTTCTGACAGTTACAATCTCCAAGAATTTAAATATAAAGTCAATAGTCATCTTCTGTCAAGCTAACTTACATCCTCTCTATCTTGCTTTTCTACATCCACCCCACTCTTATCATTGGACGTTTCACTTCGGCTCGTGAAAAGATCCGTAAAAGAATTTGTTTCTGAGAATTGAAGATTATTTCTATTTTGGTTTTAGATGTTTCCTAGTTTTCTCTTGGCCGAAAAACATTTCGCATCTAGGTGTGAAATTTCACGAGTTTTGTTTTGGATTCGATTTTGCATGTGTGCTAATAAAGTTTGTAAATTCGAGTAAATTCTAACAAAATCAATGAGTCAGTGCTTAGCAATTGAATTTTAAATCTAGATCTTGGGTAGAAATGACTTTGAAGTATTCGCTCAGTCTTAAAGGGTTCCGTTTGGTTATCAAGTATAAAAAAAGGCAGACGGGTAAACCGTGAGAATAAAGAGGCGAGGGGGACAGATAAAGATGATAATAACGATCGCTTGACGGATATGACCGTCGCTAGTTCTTGTTTTGTTCACTACAGTACACTCCGTTTTAAAGAAGGGCACAAAAATTATATGTACTCACCGGAGATCTCATATTTTTCTTTCATAAGATTTCTCGAATATTCAGTTGGCCGCTATAATTGGCGGTTTAACAAGCCACCTGTAAACTCTCGATATTTGTATTAATAAACCCATGAAGCCGTTCTGACGTGGTAGGCACTTGACTGACCAACTGAATGTGGATGGCGTTCTCTTTGATTTCGGATGGGGCGTTTATATAACTTTTTGCCATCCTTATTCATTCTAAGCAAAGCTGACCCGACCATTTGGTTTCATAACGGGGAAAGGCCAATGACATGTGGCATGAATCAGCACATGGTGTATACGAGAAGACCTTCCCGTTCAACCTTCTTGTGCTCCCTCCTCCTCTGATGCATTGGGGCAACGGTGAGTGTATTGCATACTTTTGTATCTCTTAGGGTAATCCTAGTGTATATTGGGGCCACTAGAGATCACATTGTTTATTGATATTAAATTCAATACAGACCATCTGTTATTTGATGGTCTGAATCAAATCTTGCAAGTGTTACGGTCTGGAAAATAGATTAAAAGGTTTAAACTTGAAAACAATCGATTGAACGATCTAAAAATATTTACCAGCAGCTCTTGTAGTCGCAAAATGGCGCTCGAAAAAAAATTATTTTGTGATTTTTTGTCTTTCTTTCTTTTACGTTGGTTGCCTTGAGATTTTGTTGCTTTCTTGTTTTACTTATGTAGCTTTATAATTTTCTTTCTTTTGCCCAAGTTATCTCATGATTTTCTTTCTTTTTTCTTTCATTGTCCCCTAATTTCTTTCTTTTGCCTCAATGACCCTATGATTTCTTTCTTTCTTCTATGCTTTCTTTCTTCCTTTCTTTTATGCTTGCTTTCTTTCTTTCTTTTATGCTTTCTTTTTCTTTCTTTCTTTCTTTCGCCCCAGTTACTTTATAATTTTCTTTCTTTTTTCTTCCATTGTCCCATAATTTCTTTCTTTCTTTTATGCTTTCTTTCTTTCTTTTGCCCCAGTTACTTTATAATTCTTTTTCTTCCATTGTCCCAAAATATCTTTTATTTCTTTCTTTTATGCTTTCTTTCCTTCTTTCTTTCATGCTTTTTCTTTCTTTCTTTGATGCTTTCTTTCTTTCGACCCAGTTACTTTATAATTTTCCTTTTTTTCTTTCATTGTCCCATAATTTCTTTCTTTTGCCTCAATGACCCTATTATTTCTTTCTTTCATTTTTTACCTCAGTGGCCCCATGATTTCTTTCTTTCTTTTGTCTCAACGATCTATGACTTATTTCTTTCTTTTGTCTCAACGATCTATGACTTATTTCTTTCTTTTGTCTCAACGACCTATGACTTATTTCTTTCTTTTGTCTCAACGACCTATGACTTATTTCTTTCTTTTGTCTCAACGACCTATGACTTATTTCTTTCTTTTGTCTCAACGACCTATGACTTATTTCTTTCTTTTGTCTCAACGACCTATGACTTATTTCTTTCTTTTGTCTCAACGACCTATGACTTATTTCTTTCTTTTGTCTCAACGACCTATGACTTATTTCTTTCTTTTGCCTCAACGACCTATGACTTATTTCTTTCTTTTGCCTCAACGACCTATGACTTATTTCTTTCTTTTGCCTCAACGACCCTATGATTTCTTTCTTTCTTTCGTCTCAACGACCTATGATTTCTTTCTTTCTTTTGCCTCAACGACCCTATGATTTCTTTTTTTTTATTCTTTCTTTTATTTACCCAACTTAAAAAGTTACAACTTTTGTTCTTTATTTTACTTCAAATATGCTTTTCTCTCTTTACCTTTTTCTTTTACTTCAACGACGATGTTATTTTTTTCTTTCTCCTTTTATTCCTTGGCACAATAAGTTTCTTTCTTTTTCCTTTTACCTTAATGATCCTATGATTTTCTTTATTCATTCTTTCTTTATTCATTCTTTCTTTCTGTCTTATTACTCAACGATTTTCATTCCTTATTTATTGAATTTATTTCATTTAACGTATAATTTTCTCTTTTCTTCTTTATTCTTTTGCTTCAGTGAATATGATTTTCTTTCTTTCTTTTAATTCATTTACCCGACGATTTTCTTTCTTCCTTTTTATCGTTTTGTTTTCTTTTATTTCGGTGGAACAATAATTTTATTTGTTTGTTTCTTTCTTTTGCTTCGGGCACCTTATGACTGCCTTTTTTTGTTCTTTCTTTCTTTCACTTCAGTTACTCTACATTTTTTCCCTTTTTATCTTTCTTTCTTCATTTTATTTCCGTGGTTGTATAATTTTCTATTCTTTTTTTTGTTGTTGCTTCAGTGACCCTATGATTTCTTTCTTTCTTTTGCTTCAATTACCTATGACTTTCTTTCTTTTTCTTTCATTTCAATGATGCTATGATCTCCTTTTTTCTTTCTTTTTCTTCCCTTATTTATTTAATTTACTTTATTTACCCTATAATTTTTTTCTTCCTTATTCTTTTCCTTCAGTAACTATGATTTTCTTCTTGCTTTTTTCTTCTTCTTTCGTCCTGTCATTTTTTTTTCCTTCATTTATTTTCCTGACCCTATAATTTCTGTCTTTCAAAAAACACCAAATGCTGAAGAAAATCGAGAATAGATCAACTGCGATTTTCCAAATCTCTTCTAATTGGGAATTATTTTGTACATGCTTTTTGGCGTTAGACATTTCCATAAACAAATCCAGCAGAAATATTGGATTATTTTAATTAGCAATTCAAGTTTCATATTTATTAATCTTATTTGCTATTTTTCATGTTTAACTGGACACTGACGAGAAAAACAAAAGCAAAAGCAAAAAACGACGAGACAAGCAAATCCGCGCATGCGCAATATAACATCACGTCAGCTCTGTCCTTCACAATAAAAAACAGTTTCCATTAAAAAGAAAGAAAGAAAGAAACAGTGAAAGAGAAAGAAGGTAAAGAAATAAAGTCATTGAACCTAAACAGTACTGACCAATATTTAACCATTATCGTATCCATATGTCCCTGGTGAGGACTGATTGATTTGCCGATTGTTATCAATGAGGAACGACTTATTTAAATGACACTGGCACCAGCCTGACCTGCTTTGTGGGTTAGATACCTTACACCAGTCATAGTGGTCGGGGTACGAATCTAAAGCTAGCATTTTGAGTGCTGATTTTCAAAGAAAAAAATGGAATAAAATTTGGCTTTCTGCTAAATTCTGTTTTTTTATTTTATATTAACTAATAACCTGGTAAAAAAAAACTGTCAAAAAGAAATTCTTTCTCTTGATATCCATATTAATTACTATATATTCTCTGGGCATTTTTTATTGTTTAAAGCCATTTCAGAATTTTGATAAAACCACAACATTGTTTATGAGTCGTGTCCCTTCAGGACATAGGCGATCATAGACCTCTACATCTTCCTTTCCATTGTAGCCCTTAATACATTTTGCTTTTTTATTTCTCCCAAACCCTGAGCTGCCATCCAGTCGCTTAAGCCCATTAAGTGTGTCACGCGCTTTTTTTCACTGTCTTTTCCTCTATCCACCCCATGAGTATCAGCTTTTCCAAGCCGTCTTTCCTCATTACTCATTCCAGAAACTTAAGCTTTCTCTTCTTAATGCTAAGTATAAGTTACAGTTTCGTTTCCATTCTTTCCAAAATTTCTTCATTGCTCACATATTAGGTCCATGGTATCCTCAGCATCCTTCTGTAGAACCACATTTCTGTTGCTTCATGTCTTTCCTTCATCTTTGAGGAGAAAGTCCAGCATTCGCTGCCGTACTGGAGGACAGGTATCACAGTCGAGTACTCTTTTCTTTTGTTTCTTGCGAAAATTTCTTGTCTCTATACTTTCCGCAGCTTTTGGGATGTGTCCTTGGCCATCCATATTCCCCTTTGGATCTCAGTGTCGCACTTTCTGTCCTTTGTTAGAACACTTTCCAGGTATTTAAATTTTTGTAACTGCTTGATTTTAGTATCCTCCACCTGTATTTGGCATATTGGGCTGCCCTTTTTACTCCTGACCATGCATTCGGTTTTCTTGCAGTTTATTTTAGTCCTTTCTTATCACTCTCTTCAGCTACCTTCTGTAGGAGGTCTTGTAGTTTTCTTTCTGTGTCTGCTATCAGCACTGTATCATCTGCGTACCTTAGGTTGTTTAAATAGTGGCCTCCGATAACAAATCCAGGCGTAACTTCTAGGGTCCTAAAGATATTCTCGCTGTACAAGTTGAACAGATCCGGTGAAAAGACACATCCTTGTCTTACGCCCCTTTCTATCTATCTTTGTATATCTGCTGAATTCATAACCTGTCCGTATACAAACGGTTTGCTGCCAGTAAATATTCTTGATTTAAATTTCTGTACCTGCTTGATTTTAGTATCCCCGGTCTGTAATCACCATAACATATGAAACGGAAATTATACATTTTTTGCTTGAAAAGTGACAATAAAATGTTAAACTTCTTTTATGTTCCATGTTCCTTCTGAGTAATCATGGCTCTCCACGATTTCCTATCCTTTGTAACGCTTAGTATAATTTGTCTTTCCCCCATCGATCTCAGTCTCTAGTCTACCACCCATTTAGGTAGTTCACTCGCTCATTTCTCCTGTCTTCAATGTCACGTATGTGTCAAAATCTCCAAGCAATCTTTCCTAATTACGTTTCATAGAAATTTCAGTTTTCTCGTTTTTCTTAAGATTTTCTTCTTGCTCACATCTTTTATCCATGATGCACTCAGCTTAGAAACTGCAAGAAAACCAAATGCATGGTCATCAGCAAAAAGAGCAAGCCAAAAAGGCCAAATACAGGTGGAGGATGTTAAAATCAAGCAGGTACAAAAATTTAAATACCTGGGAAGTGTTATAACAGAAGACGGAAAGTGTGACACAGAGATCCGAAGGCGAATTGGCATGGCGAAGGAAGCATTCCAGAAGTTGAATAAAGTATTAAGAAACAGGACATTTTCGCTAGAAACAAAGAAGAGAGCACTGGATTGCAACGTGATATCAGTTCTTCAATACGACAGTGAATGCTGGACAATATCATCGAAGATGAAGGAAAAGCTTGAAGCAACTGAAATGTGGTTCTACAGAAAGATGCTGCGAATATCATGGATCGTGTATGGGAGCAATGATGAGGTTTTGGAAAGGATGAAAACGAAAAGGAAATTGATACTGAGCACCAGGAAGAGAGAGCTGAAGTTCCTGGGACATGCAATGAGGAAGGAGGGCTTGGAGAACCTGATACTAAAAGGCCAGATAGATGGAAAATAGACAGGAAAAAGCAGCGGGTAACATATTTGAAGGACTTGATCAGGTAGATGACGGAACGAGGGTTGTGTGGTGCAACAGGAGAAAGCGTGCTAAGAGCCACTAGGGATAGGGAGACGTGAAAAGCAATGATCGCCTACGTCCTGAAGGGACAGGGTACATAAAAGAAGAAGAAGAATTCTGGAAAAAAAAAACACATTTCTATAACTTTCTACATCTGTGATGAGATTACCACGCGTTTAATATCATTATATGAGGGTAAATATTATATCGCAATTCAGCAATATTTCCTTTGTTTCTAATTAAATTCTCCCATATCTTAAGACTTTGCTTAGCGTTTGGAAAGCATTTTTCACTATTCCAATAATAGTCTTCGGATTTAAGTGTCCCATTTTCTGTTCTCTGTTATTACACTTCCTGGGTGTTATGTGATACTAGCAATATAGCCCGGCGTTGCTCGGGTTTAATGAAAGCTTTAAAACTAATCCATGGTCCTGGAGCTTAGACCCTTTGGAGGTGGGCACTAAAAACTAAAAAGCAATAGTTGTTTCCAGTTAAAGAGAAACCGTACACTGAAAGAAAAATGAATGGTTGTAAGTCAAATTTTCATTTGCTGGTATCGATATTAAATAAGTTTTTTTCTTCGTAAAATGAATTTTGTAGAAGGCTAAATAAGTCCTCTGAGTAAATTGTATCATGGCTGAGACTAAGAACTACAATTATACCTACTAAGAGCCAAACCCGAAGCAAAAACTAAAATAAAAGCGCTGAAGAAAATACAGATATGCAGGCAGATAAACAGACACACAAAAACATCTTGCCTTTTATATATATATTATATTATCGATTTTCTGCACTATTGTAAGAATTGCAACCTTGAAACTTCTGAATATCGTTTCTCATGTCTTTGTCTATGAGTGTATGAAATTTGATTAAAATCGGACCACTCCTTCTATAACCCGATTTTTTCGATTATCGATTTTTGATAGTTATCAATGGTACCTCGACACGAAGCTTAGCTAAGAACACTCGCAGACGCTTATAGTACAACTGTGTAAATTTTCAAGAAAATCGGTTCAGCCGTTTCGGAGTCTATAGTTAACGTACACACACACACACACACACACACACACACACAGATAAAGTTCCATTTATTATATAATGTTAGATTATTTATTATTTTCAAGCTTCCTGATATGTCATGAGGGCCCCAGTCACTTTCTCACTGCCGTAATATACTTCCCTTTGCTTCTTCTCTTAATATTTTCATGGTTATTGTTCTGATAAACTATGGTAGCTAGATTCTGTGCATTTAAATGCAGTACTAGATTTACGGAAAAATCTCATCATGTTGCAGCTGAATTGGGTAGTTGTAACAGAAAGTTCTATGTTAATAGATTCATTCGTCGCTCTTGTCACTTGGGGAATTCTCTTCTAGCTTCTTTCTTTCAAGTTAAGTTTGCTCTTTACATATTTAAATGTAAAGGATTTGTTTTTTTGTTTTTTACTGTTAGTTTCATCCTGTTCAATCGAGGTAAAAGGTTACGTTAATTGGCCGAGTGGCTAGGAACGAGAAATCGGGAAACGGAGTTCGATTTCCATTTGAATTCATTGCATTTACTTACGCACAAATACCCTTGGGAAAGCTATTAATCCGTCTCTTCCCTCCAGTTATGGGTTAAATAACAGAACAAGTTGGGTTCTATAACCGTGGCTGGCAACCAGTCTATCACAGAAAGTAATGGCAACCTACTGATGGACAATCTTCTGCCCAGTCAGTCATGTCTCTTTTGAGACATGATCACCCAAGTGTGTATCACATATGGCACTTAACTGACTGACTGAATATAATAGTTGGAAACAGGATTGAGGCTTCTACTGGGCATAAAGTGGGGGATAAGTTTTATATTGTTATGAAGTAATAAACCGATCCCCTACTTATTACTACTTAATAATATAGTACATCTCTTCACCCTCTAGCTATGAGTCAAATAATAAGACAGATTGAGTTCTATAGCCTTGGCCGGCAACCAGTCTTCCGCAGAAAGTAATGGCAACCTACTGCGGGATAATCTTCTGCCCAGTCAGTCATCTCTCTTTCAAGACATGATCGCCCAAGCGTGTATCACGTTTAGCGTTTAAATGACTGATAGCGAATAGAGAGCAATATAAAGGCTAACCGTAGACTTGAAGGGATTAAGATTTTAGTGATCGGGGAAACACCCTCTTGGGAGTCGGTTCCACAGGGTAGTGATTCACGGAAAGAAATTGTTTGGGAGGAACTTACTTCTCACCGATGAAATATAAAGTAAATGTGAGAGACTTGCTACTATGTAAGTGTTATAACTCGCTACTAATAGTTATAATATTATGTCTCTAACGAACATTCTATCAGAACTCTCCCGAAACTCTAGATATTTACCCAAAGTTTCCCCAGTGAGACGGGGTGTGACCCATGATCGGATTTAACATGGCGTACTCTCAGGTCAATAGTCAAAATTTACCCAGCCACCGCAACTGTGGGATCTGGAACCAACATTGTTTATTTTTATCTGCCGAGTCTCTGTTCGTAGTCAGTAACCCAACTGAGTTGTGCCATGCAGAAAGACAGATAGCTTGACAATTGCGAGGTCGCTCGGAACACAAGATATTTACCAAATGTCCCCCATCTGAAATGGGATGTGTTACATAGTCGAATATATCATTGGTAACTCGCGCCAATGGTCAAAATTTACCCCGCCGACGCAGCTGTGGGATCTGGAACCTGGCTTTGTCGATTTTTATCTGCCGAGTCTATATTCGTAGTCAGTAACCCAACTGAGTCGTAATAAACCCAAAGACAGACAGCCTGACAATTGCGAGGTCGCTCGGAACACAGGATATTTACTAAATGTCCCTTATCTGAAACGAGATGTGTTACATAGTCGAATATATGATTGGTAACTCGCGCCAATGGTCAAAATTTACCCAGCTAACGCAGCTGTGGAATCTGGAACCGGGCATTGTCTATTTTTATCTGCCGAGTCTCTGTTCGTAGTCAGTAACCCAACTGAATCGTACTATGCCCAAAGACAGATAGCTTGACAATTGCGAGGTCGCTCGGAACACAGGATATTTATCTGAAACGGGATGTGTTACATAGTCGAATATATCATTGGTAACTCGCGCCAATGGTCAAAATTTACCCAGCTAACGCAACCACAGGATCTGAGATTTTGCATTGTCTATTCTTATCAGCCGAATTTCCGTTCGTAGACTGAAATTCATCGTCTCGCCGAAGGCAGAGAGCCTGAAATCTCTCGGAATTCTGTCGCGGAACTCTCTTTGAGTTCTTTATTTAAGGCGTCTTGTCAAATTAATTTGTGGGGTGTCATGATTACTACTCAGTTTCTATCTTGAGATTTTTTTATTTTCTCAATTTTTTTTTTCGTCTTAGTATTCAGCCTCTCCTATTCCTGGTGAGTTCTCCACATATGAACTTTGTATTTCTTTAGTTCGGGGTCAGCCACCAGTTTTTCTGAATGTTGACCTTTTCTGGTACTCATACTTCAACGATTTCTTTAGGTGTTGGTACTTCAAAGATATCCCCGGAACTTTTATTGGTTCTTCCTTTCATGCAAGCCTTTCTTCAGTAAGTCTTTTCTTCGACTGAGTCGAATGTCTTTTGTGTGGCCATTTATTTTTATTTAAACGTATTTTTCTTTGTTTTTTTTTTCCTGATTTTTTCTTTCTTTCTTTCAGATTCTTCTTCAAACTGTATTTGCGAATAGGCATCAGAAAATCAATCTTCGAAAAATTTTTTTTCAAATAATTTATTTCACAAAAGATTCTGAACTTGATAATGCGTAGTTATGTAATTCTAAACATTTGTTTAACCCAGTCAATATATCAGCACAAACCAATTTTTTTTCTACATACGCTGCTGGTGCTACCCATTTTGAATGGTGAATTTCTTCAGTTACATTCAATTTTTCTAGTCTTTCTAATTTCCCTCTTCTACTCTAACAGTTTCTTTTCTCGCACTTGAACAGGTTAAGATTGTAGTGATTGGGGAAACATTCTCTTTAGAGTCTGTTTTGCAGAGCAGCGATTGGTGAACAGATGTGGAACTTCTCGCTAATGGAATACGGAGAAGTTGTGTCCGATTTGTTACTATGTAAGTAGTACGGCGTGTCACCGCCCTGAGAGTCAGATCTGACGGAAACAAGGAATTTGACTTTGTCTGAGCACGTTATTGGGTGAAAAATAATCCTTCTCTAGCAAGAACAATGAAATACTAATTAGCTACATAGGAATGTCTTTTAGATTTACCTTCCTACTCTGGATGTGCGTTGTGGTGCAGTGGATATCGACTCGAAACGAGAAATCGGAGAGAAGAGTTCGAATTCCAATAGGACAGAGTGGGTTCTGTAGCCTTGGCTGGCAACAAGTCTACCACAGAAAGTCCGCTTAGTCATGTCTTTTTCGAGACATGATCGCCCAATCGTGCATCATGTATGGCACTTAACTGACTGAATATAATAGTTGAAAACATGATTAAGGCTACTACTGGGCATAAAGTGGGGGATTAGTTTATTACTTCATAACAATATGAAACTGATCCCCCACTAATTACTACTTAATAATATGATACATCTCTTCCCCCTCTAGTTATGTGTAAATTATAGGACAGATTGGGTTCTATAGCCTTGGTCGGCAACCAGCCTACCGCAGAAAGCAATGGCAACCTGCTGCGGGATAATCTTCTGCCCATTCAGTCATGTTTCGAAAGAGACATGATCGCCCAAAGCGTGTATCACGTATGGCACTTAACTGACTGAATATAATAGTTGAAAACATGATTAAGACTACTACTGGGCATAAAGTGGGGGATTAGTTTATTACTTCATAACAATATGAAACTGATCCCCCACTAATTACTACTTAATAATATAATACATATCTTCCCCCTCTAGGTATGAGTCAAATAACAGGACAGATTGGGTTCTATAGTCTTGGCAGGCAACCAGTCTACCACAGAAAGTAATGGCAACCTGCTGCGGGAGAATCTTCTGCCCGCTTAGTCATGTCTCTTTCGAGACATGATCGCCCAATCGTGCATCACGTATGGCACTTAACTGACTGAAAATAATAGTTGAAAACATGATTAAGGCCTCTACTGGACATAAAATGGGGGATCAGTTCTATAAACTGATCCCCTACGAATTACTACTTAATAATATAATACATCTCTTCCTCCTCTAGCTATGAGTCAAATAATAGGACAGATGGGGTTCTATAGCCCTGGCTGGCAACCAGTCTACCACAGAAAGTACTGGCAACCTACCGCGGGAGAATCTTCTGCTCAGTCAGTCATGTCTCTTTCGTGACATGATTGCCCAAGCGTGTATCACGTATGACACTTTACTGACTGACCCACTCTGGAATATAAATGTATAAAAACAACTGTGGTCACAAAATGTGGGATTAGTTTGTAAATTAGCTGTATTATAGAATTTATCCGCCACTTTTATATCTATATCATAATTTCTTATTTGTTTTTCAAACTCTAAAACTCCATGTAGACAGGAAAGTAAAAACTGTGCAGCGCCCGCACATACATGGTAACAGTACTCCATTTTCGAACTGATGTTGTTCTCATAAAACAAAGGCTCAGCACGAATAGCCAGATACTTACTGGAGCGGTCGCAAAGAGCTGATCATTTTACCGGCATCTTTAGCGATGGATTGTATGTAAAAGTTCCAGTTGAAGCCAGGTGCGAGTTTCAGGCTTAATATCCACTCAAGTCATGGGGCCTCCTCGAGAGGACATCCGTTCATCGTGGCCGGTGTTGTCAACCCTTATTTTCTGCCTTCTTATGTTCTTTAATTTTCTTTCTGCTTAATAATGATTTTTTATATATTCTTTTAGACGCATCAAACCCATGCATTGTTAGTGTTGTGGCGTAGTTTTCGCGCTGAAATTTACAATCGTGCTATGTCGGTTGCTAATCGACTCAACGCACCCAAAATGTTAGGAAGTTGGTAATCTTCTACTGTAAGCTGACTCCTTAGTATTTGGCTAACCGCCGACTAATATCAACTGCCTGGTAGTTCTACTGAACTCCAAAAACCTCTCTAGAACTTCTAAGAACTTCCCAAGAACTTCATTATTTATTGTGCATATGTACAAATGTGGCACAAGGCCGAAATTGGGGATGGGGAAAGCTGGTCATCATCTGTCCTATTTTAACTTAGCTATTCACTTTCGTCGACCCTGACACACTTACAATAAACCTTACACCATAATACCACATTTTTACTTACCATTCTTACCACGTCCACCATAATACGTCAAGTGCTATGTAGACCTACTTAACTCACAAATGTACAATTTTCAATAGAGGGCATGGGCAGAAAATAACAATGATTTTATACAATGAATATACGATATGTACAAGAAACTAAATAAAATTGTATTAGTAATAAAAGCCCAGCACTTCTCAAAGACGAAAAATAATGCGTGACTTTAAGAATATAATATATACCACTTATCCGATCAGCAATCGCTCACACATCTAAACACCATAACAAAAACGAAAAGCACACTTGAAAAATAACGAAAGACGCCACGCATCAACTGGAGAACTCACATTCCTGAACACCTAAAGTGGGAAGGGGTGGGTGATTAAACTAAAAGCAAACTGGGGACAAAAAGAAAAAGGGGCCATTGAGCAATCATAACCTAGCTAAGTTAACTTTAAAGCAAAAAACAGAAAATCAAAAAACTCCTACTCTAACCTAACATGTTCCTCCTAGCACACCCAATATCCTGATGCCTAACCAGCATCAAACAACCACTCTAGGTCAGCACCTTTCACGCGACAGAAACTCGTAAGAGTCACCCACCTTTTGCCAAATTCAGATGGAGTGAGTCGTTTCCTTTTCGTCCTGATCTTGACTAAGCTGATGATTAAAAGAACGAGATCAGTTGGGAAGAGGTAAACTGATCACCATAGAATTCCTTCTGTCGCGTCGTCCAAATCACGACTCGCATAACATCTAGTAAGCAAAAGAGCACCGTGCTCTGCCCTAGATAACGGAGGTACGACATGGCTACAAACAAAACTAGCCTCAAGAACAAAGAACTTTCCTCACAGCATACGAACCATGAGATCTTCAAGAAACTTACACAACGGAGCAACAACACAGCAGTGGAAGAACGGTTTCCGCCGATAGCCCACAACGCACGCAGGTTGAATTCGGTTTTAGGCCCGCTGCATGAAGCTTCTTGCCTACCCAGAGTGCCTTACGGATCATCAACCAGGTGAGTGATACCTCATCGTTAGTGAGACATTTCAACACGGGCGCCCTAGGCCATATGGAGCGAGCCTCCTGCTTTGTAAGCCCGAGCTCGCCTATTAGTTCATCTTGAACGGTCCCCCTAACTAACAGCCGATATAATGCCTTAAGAGACAATGATTTGGCGTTGGAGAGGCCATCCGTAGCCCGCAAGAGAAACTAGACAGCCAAACGACATTCTTTATAGAAGGAGCACTCGCCAGGAGAAGTACTGCCGGCCTCCTCCTCCGACAAGTGCATACTTCTCAAGGATAGAAAGTGTTTATGGACGTCCTCTTTAACGAGGGCGCAGTTCTCATCCGCCAGCATACACATTCGATCCAGGAATCTAATGCGAAGCGTATGTTGACGAATCTCAACGCTAGGCATGCCTAGACCGCCCTCAGAAGGATAGAGGCAACAGATCTCGCGACGCACCTTGGGAGCTTTGACTTCTCCCCAAAGGAATGAGAACAAGAGCGGTATTAATCCCAAACGAATGGCACACGGGAGAGGAAGTACCGAGAGTCGGTAAAGGAAAATCGGGTAGATGTGCGAGGCACATACTTCCGCCCTCCCCTTTAAGGAAAGCTTCCTCCGAGTCTACAGACGAATTGCGCACTCGGCCTTCTCTCGAACCTCCGACCAATTCATTTCCAACTGGTGATCAGGACCGAACCAGACGCCGAGAATCTTGATCGGCCCGTCCGTCCAGAGGAAAGGTCCGGGAAAAGAAACTCCCTTCCACACACCCAATCGCAAGCTCACAGACTTATCGCGATTGATCTTGGTACCTGTCACCGTCTCATAACATCTGATTTCTTGACTAACTTCGTCAATCTCGGCTTTGCTCGACACAAAAACCGAAACGTCGTCAGCATATGCGGAGTACCTGGCCGAGGTGGTAGCACCAGGTACGGAAATTCCGCGAAGGACCGGATTCGCCTTTAACTTGCGAAGGAAAGGCTCCAACGCAAGAACGTACAGCAAAGGCGAAAGTGGACAACCTTGACGAATGGAGCGAGATAATGTGACGGGCTTCGATCTTACCCCATTCACTTCCACCAGCGCACCGGGGGACTCATAGAGCAGTCGGATCCAGGAGCGAAAGTACAGCCCGAAACCGGCGGCGGAAAGGACAGTCTCCAAAAACCGATGGTCAACTCTATCGAATGCCTTGGACTGATCCAAATTGATCAGCGCGGCTTCAGTGTCGATTTTCTCGATGATCAGGCGTACCAAATGAAGGTTGTCCTGAATAGTCCTGCCCTTCACAGCACAAGTCTGCTCAGGGTCAATCAGACTAGGGAGGACAGCCTGCAAACGGCGAGGCAAGACCTTGGTAAAAATCTTTAAGTCAGTATTTAACATCGTTAAAGGCCGATAATTATCAATGCCACCCCCACCGCCCTTACTCTTGCGAAGCAACTTGATCACAGTTGTTATAAACAAGCGCCAGCAGAGGAACAAAAACGGACGACTGCCCCAAGTACTTTTTGTAGGAAAGACCATCCAATCCTGGAGTTTTGTCCCGGTCAACCAGTTTCAGCGCATCCCAGATTTCCGATTATGTTATGGGCCCCTCGCACCCAGCTGCTTCGAGGCGGGGAAAGTCAGCCAAATAGGCGTCGAAATGAGCTGTGCCCAGATCGGGCTCCCTGGTGAAAAGATCCTGGAAGTAATCCCGAAAAGCCCCACATATACCCACGTCTGTGGTCACGGTACGCCCGTCCGGCAATGTGATGTCCTTGATATGTCGATTGACTGCTTGCCTAGATTCCTCTGCACGCAATTCTGCGGCCATATTCGTTGCCTCAGAAGACATTCTTTTTAACCTAGCCCTAACTACAAGAGCTTGATCCTTCTTGATAAGCAAGGAGGCCAGCTCGGCCCTAGCTAAAGCTACGTCCCCACTATTACGGGATTTAACTTCCCGATCAAGTTTTTTCTCTACTGCCGTTTGCGCCACTAAATTAGCTAAGTTGCAAACGACCTAAGTTTGGTTTTAACTGAATCCCACCACTTATTCCCAACCACATCCCCCGTCAATTCCCGCTTTAGTGTTAGTAATAGCTGTTCCTGGAAATCTTGGCTATCAAATAATGACGCATTCAATTTCCAGTATTCAGCCAACTTAATCTAAGTTTACACGAACCCGGACGAGCCTATGATCCGTGTAAAATATCGAATGGAAACTTGGACAACCTAAGAGCCCTACGTCGACACTCCTAACTAGGACTCGGTCGAGGTAGCTAGCGCGTACCTTCGAATCAGAGCTGCCCCTATTATTTCAAGTTCACACTACCTCCTGGGGGTGTTCATTTCGGTATTTATCGACAAGATCATTCCTATCGACAAATTTCCGAAATGGTTTCACATCCCGGTTGTTAGTACCCGATCTTTCTCAGGGTCAAGGACGGCATTCCAATCCCCCGCTAAAGAACGACTCGAGCCGCCGAAAGAAAGCAGGACGCTCCGCATGGTCATTGGGCGCATAAACCCCATTGAGCCGAAAAGACTTCTCCTTTATGGTAATATCCAGCACACAAATCCTGCCCGCTGGATCCGCGAAGACAAGCGCACACACCGCACCCAAAGACTTGCTCACTAGCCAGGAAACACCTCTAGAACGACCATCAAAACATGCTGAATAGAGATCGTAATCCCTAGACAGTATACCCTCATAGTCGCCAGCTAAAAACCGGGTCTCCTGTAAACAACAAGCATCCACACCGAGGCGTTGGAGATCATGAGTGAGTCTCACCCTCCGAGACTCTGGCCTCAGCCCCCGGGCATTCACGCTTGCTAACCAGAGAGCCATAATAATGCTTAATTAGGGTTGGGGTCCTGGACAGAACATGGACGGGGAAAGGATGCCGACAGCCTCTCCCATTGACCCATGGCCCATCTCATTATTGATAGTGCCGTCAGAGGAGACGCAGCCAACATTCCAGGGAAAGGTTAATTTCAGAGCCCTATAGAGGGAGGGATGAACAAAAACCGGGACCTGTCCTGAACAAAATTTTTCTAAATTAGTGAGTCTTTCGGATTTTGTGGCTATGATTGGTGGTGTGATTGGTATGACTTTAGCGGCCTCCTCGACCATGCCCCAAGTCTGCCACGCCCCCGGCCCAGTGCGGATGACTGTTAGTAGCCTTTGTGCACTTGGGAAATTTTCAGGCACCTCTACATCTTTATCTCCGCACTTCTTCATTGCCAAAAGCGCTTTCAGCTGCTTGATCCTATTTCCGAAATTCTTCGCGCGTTCAGCCTGGGCTGGGGAAATACGGCAGATATCCTCCCCTTGCCTATATGGTATTTTGGCCGGTTTTTTGCGTGCCTCTTTGTCCTCAAAAGATGTGCTTCTTTGCCTTTTTGATGGAGGGGGCATCTGTTTCGGGATGGAGGAACAGGGAGAGAGGCAGGGAGAAACTTTGAAGTAGTTTATGATCGTGCTGGGGTCTCGACTTTTCGGGGTGTGGGTTGAGATGAATGTATTTTCTTTGTTTGTTCGGGCTTTTTCTTTTGAGAGGAGGACGGGGGCTGAGGTCGAGGGGCGAGATGGACGATTTTGGAGATCCTTTTTATTTTTTGTTATTTTCTTCATCCCTTCATAGCCGGGATAAAATGCTTTTTTCATTTCTTCTAATGTTGGCGCCGACCAGGCCGAGGCATCGCCCTTCTTGCTGATGGAGGGAGTGGGGCTGTAAGTGCCTTTAGTCTTAGGGGTTTCCGGGGACCGAGGTTCCGCTGCTTGGCGCTTCCCACTGGCCCTGCCAAAAACCAGCCACTCCTCCTTTTCCTTCTCCTTGGCACCACTTGCAGCTGGCGATGGTTTTTCGGCGGGGGGCTTTTTATTCCCAACCAGGGGAATTACCGCACCGGTCCTGGGTATTGGCATGCCCACTACAGACAAGACTGATGTAACAGAAGCGGCCATAGAGGGGATTTTGGTCGACTGGAACCTGGCTTCCAGAAGCCTTCTTCTCTGGGCAGGAGGAGGAGAGGTGACCAGTCTCTCCACACCTCCAGCATTTTGGTTTTCGGCCAGACACAATTACCGGCAGGCTCAGGCCCCCTACGTCAAGGCAGTTGGGGATGGTCAGGAAGGAATAACGGTCGATCATAATTTCGAAAGACCATCCCCCGGTCAGGTCATCGCAAGAGGCATTTAAAATTTGGCCAAACTGCAAAGAGTAGGCAGCCAGATGCTCCCAGATAACCTGAGGAGGAACCTCATATATTGCTACTTTGGTCCTTCTCTTACCATCGTACTCTGCTCTTATTATGAAATCCTTAGTGATCAGATCTTGCGTTGCCATTTTAAGGCAGTCTTCTGGCGTGGGTAGCAATACGACCCACATGAAGCCCGCACCTTTAACTATTCTTAAGGGCTTAAACCCTGTCGACTGCAGTGCTTTTATCACTGTGTCATTCGTGCTGCGACAAATTTTGCGCGTACGCTTGTCCACCATGAAGACTGATACTATTCCTTTTTCAATCTTTAATTCTTGGGGATCTTCTAAGATCCCACCTTCTTTTACAAGGTGTGCGTAGCTCTTTGCTCTCTCCAAGCACTTCGTCAAATTGATTTTACACTTCGGCGGGGGACTTCCAGCTACAGGGCGATTCCCCGGCCTCAGCGTCTTTTGCTGTCTTGTCTTTGTTGTTTTTTCTTCAACATTATTTTGGCCTTTATCGGCCACCGTAGACTCGGTCGCATTTGTGTTAGTTTCCTCTTGCTCCTTTCCAGGAAGAGGGGGGAAATGAGTCATCCGTTTTTTTCTGGCGGACCCTTCCATGGTGGGTCAAAATTTAATTTTTTCTTTATTGACCGCCTTTTGTCGGCCATTTTAGAAATTTAAACGCCACAAAAAGAATTTTTTTTCCACCACACTAAAGTATACGTATGGCGATGGGAGGGAAAGAATGGGAGAACAATGGAAAAGTAAAATAAAATACACAACAAAGATTAACAACAAAGACAAGGAAACAATTTTACGATTTAAACAACAAACCCCGAATGATTTAAAAAATAAATACAAAATAAAATTAGACAAAAACGGCAAACAATTTAAATTAAAACGGCTGGCAACTTAAAGAAAAAAAAACTTAACCTTTAGCGACCAAAAATAAACTTTTAATACACTAAGAAAACAAACTAAAAATTAGCCTTAAACGGGAAAAAAAGGTTAGCCTCTTGAGAAGTTTCATAAAATGAAAGGAGAATTGAAATAAAAACAAAGAGGAATAAACTCTACAAGTTACAATTAACTAATTGCACAAGGAATTTAAAATATGGGGAAAAAAAAATAGAAAAAACGAAGACTTGCCTAAAGGCTACTCCCGTAAAAGAAATGGGGGGAGAGGCTAAAAAAAATTAACTTTAAGAGGTTTAAATAAACTTTACAAAATAAAAACAATTGACAAAATAAATTTGTACAACGAATAAACTTTACAAAGTTACAATTAAACCAAATGCACAAAGAAAAAAAATACGAGAAAAAAATAAATCAAACAAAAACGAAAAGTTTTTAAACGGCAACTTCCGCAAAAGAAATATGGGGAGGGGCTGAAAAAGAAAAGTTAAATTGGAAAAAAAATCAGCTAATAATTCAGTTTGTGGACAACAAATAAAAAGACAGTTACTATTAAAAGGAAGTTTTAAACAAAAATAAATATGTTAGTTAAGGCCAAACAGATATAGAAAAAAAGAAAAATTAAATTAAAAAACGGCCGACCTAAACAAAACAAATATGGCCGCCAAAAATACGAAAATAAAAACAAAAAGCTAGAAAATAAAAAAGAAAGAAACAAAGCAAGTAAACGAAAAAATAAATAAAAATAAACTTAGCTCTACAAAAGGTCTTTTCTTGTAAAATAAATTTAGTCCAAATGAGATATTAGAAATTTTTTAACAAAAACGTCAAACGCTAGTCAAAGCAGAAGTCTGAAATGACAAAACACATCAAAAACTTCCCAAGAAGTTCTCGAGTTAACTTCCTGTTAACTCTTATTAATATAAGAGGAAGAATCCATTATCTGAGGAATAGGTGTGTTTCACCATAACAGTAAGTGACTTTGTTGCCTTGCATGGGGTGAAATGATTTAATATATAAAAATCATAATGTTATGAAAAATATTTTGTTTTGTTTCGAACTTTTCTGACAAAAACACCTCTTAAAGTAATTTTTCGAGTTTTGATAAAATCATAACAGAGTCATAACAAAAGGTGAAATGGGGAGAGGATTTGGACGTGAACGACACAGCAAGAAATTTTCTGCTAAATTCAAGAAATGAAGAGAGCAGATAATGAGTGAAATCTAATCTAATCTAATCTAATCTAATCTAATCTAATCTAAATCTAAATCTAAACTTATTTATAAATGAAACTGAGTGTGTCTGTCTGTCTGTGTGTGTGTCCGTTATCTATAGTTTCCGAAGCGGCTGAACCGATTTTCTTGAATATTTACACAGTTGTACTATAAGCGTCTGCGAGTGTTCTTAGCTAGGTTTTGTGTCGAGGTACCCCCGATAAATATCGAAAATCGATAATCGAAAAATCGGGTTATAGGAGTGGCTCGATTTTAATCAAATTTCATACACTCATAGACATAAGAAACGATATACAGAAGTTTCAAGGTTGCAGTTCTTACAATAGTACAGAAAATCGATAATATATATATATATATAAAAGGCACGATGTTTCTGCGTGTGTCTGTTTATCTGTCTGTATGTCTGTATTTTTTCAGCCCTTTTATTTTAGTTTTTGCTTTGGGTTTGGCTCTAAATAGGTATAATTGTAGTTCTTGGTTTCAGCCATGATACCATTCACTCAGGGGACTTATTTAACCTTCAAAATTCAGTTTACGACGATAAAAACTTAATTAATATCAATACCAGGAAATCAAAATTTGACTTACATCCATTCATTTTTCTTTAAGTCTACGGTTTCGCTTTAACTGAAAACAACTATTGCTTTTTAGTCTTTTGTGCCAACGTTCAAAGGGTCTGAGCTCCAGGACCATGGGTTAGTTTTAAAGCTTTCATTACACCCGAGCAACGCCGGGCTATACTGCTAGTATATATATATATATATATATATATATATATATATATATATATATATATATATGTGTGTGTGTGTGTGTGTGTGTGTGTGTGTGTGTGTAAGGTGCGATTGGTAAATTGTCGCAATTAATTTATTATTTCAAATATTCTTTAGGCTAAGTTTGAGCTCCAGGACCATGGATTCGTTTTAAAGCTTTCATTACACCCGAGCAACGCCGGGCTATACTGCTAGTAAATATTAACTGCAAACCTAAAATTATAAAGCAAACCTCCAAATGCGATGAGTTATTCGTATTGATTTGTTATCTCGTCTTCAGTCATATTCCCACAGCCATAACGCGGTCTCCCTGGGCCTTGTCTATAAACATTTCCGAGGTAAGTGTTCTGATGAGCTTTCCTCTGTTTGGGGTTTCATTATTTTTAACATTGTTATCTTTTCCCTCCACCATAGACAAATTGCACGTATGGAACTTTTTTTTATAATCATATCACCCCAAGGAAGGCATTTTACTGCCACTGTTTTGCAGGGCGTTACGTAGGAGGAAAGTTATGAAAAAGAGTGACAGGTTATAGAGGGTGTCAGGAAGTGGTTAAGAGAAATATGACAGTGGTCATAAAGTGAGGGATCAATTTTAATATTTATTGTAATGTAGAATTAACCCCCCACTTTATATCTACATTATAATAGTATAGATTTTTTTAAATAATCATATCACCCCAAACAAGGCATTTTACTGCCACTGTTGTGCAGGGGGTTACATAGGAGGAATGTTATGAGAAAGAGTGACAGGTTACAGAGAGTGTCAGGAAGAGAGTATGAGAAAGAAGAGAATACTGATGAGTGGGGCGAACGGAGAAAAATGCATGAGAGATAGGATGTAAGTTAGTGAGACAGGAGGTGACTATAGGGGGTGTCAGGAAGTGGATAAGAGAAGGATGAGATTACTGATGAAATTCAATCAAATGGCGTCTTTTCTTTCTCTCTCCCCCAGTCTCTTTCTCTCTGTGTTCTTTGGTGTTTGTTTTTCGCTGTTAATCTGTTTGCCTTCGCATACATTACATGTTTATAGAGAGTTATTTTCTCTCCGCATCTCCATATACATTTATAAAGAGAGGGACAGAGAGAGTTCTTTCTCCCGTCTCCACGATGCATACATCGTCACAGTAAATGATATAAATAATGACCCATCATTCGAGAAATGCCGAAAGTAATTTTTTAATTTATTTTACATTTTGTGACTTTGTATTCATTTAGACGATAATGTAAACAAGCTTTAACAATATTTACAAGGGACCCCATAAAAATTAGAACCTACAGATTTTTAAATAAAACTGTTAATCATTGGGACGACACAGAGGAGTAGACTGAGATGAACAGTGATTCCAATAAGATGGGTCCCCCCCCTCCACCACACATCAAATAACTCCCTAACCTGGCTGAGAGGGCGATTTCAGGTGAGTCTGATTAGCAGGAAGTGTGGCATTGAGTGGGCACTACCCTTATTGGGCTTAACACCCTACACCCGGTTTTTATGTGTGCGTACCCCAAGGATAATGTGTACAAAACAACCCTCAAACGATTGGTGAACGGAAGGCAGCTATCACAGCAAAAATCAAGGAAATCCCCAAAGAGGAAAACGTGACAATTGTGTGCGACGTTTGTCCCTAACGTCGCGGAGCTTATTTAAAATATATTTTGGAAAGATCGTGACCTTTATGCAAAGCGGCCAATTAAACTGAAACTTTGGAAAATGACCCTACGCAGGCTGAAGTGCAAATCCAACAAGTTTCTTAAAAATAACTGTACATTTGCAGGATTTATTACAACTAGCGGAACCCGTGGAATTTCTACGGAACGATAATTATGATTTCCTGAAAAAAATTTACCTTGTCATACTAAAAATGATACTAACGTCTTAAAACATAAAGGTATTGGATAATAAAATAACGATAACACAGAGTGTAATTTTATTAAAATATCTATAAACGTAATGTCCATAGAAGCTACTTTACTGTAATCTTATATTAAGCGGCGTATGCACAGACCATAAGCAAAATACTGCTATTTTGTGAGAGATTTTGGAAGAGAAATATATATTTTTTATAACCGAAAAATCATGGCTCCTGTGTTCATTGAAAACAGAAAAAACCAACTGAGTAATAGCCAAGGGTGTAGAGGCCAGAAATTTCGTTATTAGGTCGCAGGATACGACAACAAACCTACCTTTTTTTACTATATTGTATATTATACACACATATACACACACTCAATTACTGCTACAACCACCAGCTTAAGCTGCTACTGCTACGGTAATGCTATAAGCTATCTCCTCCTACTCTCTCACTCTTTACTACTCTTCTGTTTGGCAAAGGTGAGAAAAAGGAGGAGGAGAGTAGCGTTTATAAAAATGATAGCGGGGAAGGAAAAGCTGGTGTAGAGAGTGTGTTATCTTTCTTCAGTGGCGTAACGGACGTAGGAACTAAGGAAAGAACAAGCAGAATTATTATAGAATATTTGTAGACTCTTTTTTGTCATCGTTAATTTTAGCGGTGTAAAATATTCGGTCGTCTAAATCTAATGTCTGGGCGATTTTTTAGCTTGCATATTAATGCCGTGTACTATGTGCGTTGTGGTATAGTGGATACCGGCTCGGAACGAGAAGGCGGGCAGCCGAGTTCGAATTCCAGTTGAATCCATTGTATTCACTTACGCGCAAATACTCTTGGGAAAGGTATTAATCCGTCTTTTCCTTCCAGTTATGGGTTAAATAGCAGGACGGATTGGGTTCTATAGCCTTGGTCGGCAACCAGTCTGCCGCAGAAAGCAATGGCAACCTACTGCGGGATAATCTTCTGCCCAGTCAGTCATGTCTCTTTCGAGACATGATCGTCCAAGCGTGTATCACGTATGGCACTTAACTGACTGACTGCAAGACTATTCTGAGGACCCGAGACCTATTGCCAGGATTCGTCATCGGAGGCCACAATTTCAACAACTTAATTGTGCGTAAATAATACAGTGCTGATAGCAGGAACGAAAAAAAAAAGATTACAAGACCTCCTATAGAAGGTAGCTGAAGATAGTGACAAGAAAGGGTTACGAATAAACTGCAAGAAAACCGAATGCATGGTCATCAGCAAAAAAGGCAACCCAAAATTACAGGTGAGGGACTCTAAAATCATTTTGAAGAAAGAGGAAATACTGCAACGAATATATAAAAGATCTTTTCCATGACAAGAGAAAGCAGCCGATAATGCACAAAGATGTGGACGGCCCAGAAATATTAAAGTCTGAAGTGGAATCTGCAATAGCCAAACAGAACAGAAACAAAGCAGCGGGACCAGACGGCATAGTCATAGAGCTGCTGATAGCCATGGAAGAATTTGGCATAGGGAAAATTACAAAAATAATAAATTAAATTTATAATAGTGGTGTTATACCAGATGACCTCAGCAAATCGATCTTCATAGCGCTGCCTAAGAAGCCAGGAGCAAACGAGTGCGAATTCCACAGAACGATCAGTTTAATGAGCCATGTAAGAAAACTGATCGTCCGAATCCTGATGAATAGAGCGAGAAATAGAATCAGACCAGAAATAGGACGAGAACAGTGCGGTTTCGTCAAAGACACTGGAACAAGGAACGCCATATTTATGATTAGGATGCTCTCTGAAAGGGCAATACAAATGAAGAAGGACTTGTATCTATGTTTTATTGATTATGCAAAGGCGTTTGACAGAATACGCCACAAAGAATTGATGGAGATGCTTGGCAGCTTCGACATATTTGGGAAAGACCTAAAAGTAATCAAGAATTATACTAAGATTGAAAGGGGCGTAAGACAAGGATGCGTCTTTCCACCGGATCTATTCAACTTATACAGCGAGACTATTCTGAGAACCCTAGATGTTATGCCAGGATTCGTCATTAGAGGCCACAATTTAAACAATATAAGGTGCGCAGATGATACAGTGTTGATAGCAGACACAGAAAGAAAACTGCAAGACCTCCTACAGAAGGTAGCTGAAGAGAGTGACAAGAAAGGAGTACAATTAAACTTCAAGAAACCGAACGCATGATCATCAGCAAAGTCGCTTCCTAGCCTAAGTGAGAGAGTGACTTTTATGCAAAGCAACTAATTTAACTCAAACTTTGGGGAATGATCGTGCGCAGGCTGAAGAATAAATCCGTCAAGTTTCTTGAAAGTAACTGGACTTTTGTAAGATTTATTAAAATAGCTATTGATTCTGTGTTTTTTTTTTTGGTCAACCTTTACATTCAAATACTTGCTGTATTTTTTTAAATTTACTTTATTTTTTAAATATTTTTTTTTCGTTTGTCCTAAGTTAGAGGTTTCGTTAATTTGGCTAGGTCGTTAAGTGAGGAAAGATTGCAATGTACTAATGACTTTAACTTCGAGCAGAAATTGCTAGACTTTAGTAAATAAAGTTTATAATTTTTGCCGCTTTGATAAACTAAGAGGTAATTGATTGAAATGCTTTGAGCGAAATATATTCATGCCCAGCCGAAAATAATTTTAAATATATTTTCAGCTTTCCTTTGCATGATCAGGAATTTCTTCTCTCTCGACACCGACATTTTTTTTCTTTTTCAATTTGAAGACGCAATCATCGATTCGTTGAAATTCTAACTTTCTATGTTACGATTGATTTACTTACATCGAACATATTTCGATAATTTTTTTTTATTGCTGTCTCTCCCATGTCGTTTCTTATCTTGTGTGTTGCTTTTAAAACTATCAACTAAATGGAAATTGATTTGATTCAAGCGAAGAGGCTGTATTCCACAGAGACGTCCTCGACTAAAACTCCAATGATAAATGTCTTTGACAAAACAGCAATATGAACGATATGCATTTCCCAGTGCAATATGTTTCCGGTGCAAAGGTCATCACTTCGATCGGTGATGTTCATGGCGGAAGAGGAGTTCTCTTCAATACGCTATCAGTAACAGAATTTCATTTTGATACTATAATACATTATTCTTTCTATCTTAGTAAAGAGGATGAAAATAAACTGAAAGAATCATTATATAATAGAAAGTGTACCTCGTGGCAAGTACGAAGGCTGGTGTAAATCAGTCGAAACGTTGTTAGTAAATAAATGACAGTAAACAAAAAAAATTTAAAATAAAAAACAAGCAAACAAATGAGACGGAAATTGACAGTGTGATAAAACAAAAAATATTTAGAAAACTAGTGTGAAGATATATATATATCGCCCGGTTCACACGACCCTCGTCTATTGAACAGGTGAAGAGGCTTATCCATTGTTTCCTGGTTAGGATGTGGTTTCCGGTTTTCTCTTTTCCAATCTTTTTACTCTTACGAAGCCCCCTGCGCATCGGTGGCGTTATCGCCTTGCTTGGGGTGATATGATTAGAAAAAAAATATTAAAAAAGTAATTCATCGAGTTTTATCCACCCTCAACAGAATGTAGAGAGCACTGGACGGCCGTTTCGTCCGATATTTGGGACTCATCAGCAGTGCACATCCACTACCAAGAATTGAAACCCAGGCACTTGCGTTATTATGCGAATGTCATACCAACTGTTCTACAGGACACGGTGACCAAACGGTAACGAATTAAACTCAAATGCGCACTGCTGATGAGTCCCAAATATAGGACGAAACGGCCGTCCAGTGTTTTCTGCATTCTCTTAATGTTGAATAAAACTCGATGAATTACTTATTTAATATTTCAAATCCTCCTACAATTTGTTATATATATATATATATATATATATATATTATAATTAAACTCGTGTTGAAAACCTTCCTCTAGAACTTTCAACGGAAGGAAAAATGGTTTTAAAAAAAGAAAGAGCTTAGTACATGAACACCAGTCAAAAGTTTTCGGACCGAGATCAGCACGAAATCCAAAAAAGAAACCCCGATATGAGTAATCATCTAACAGAAAGTGCTCAATAGAGAGGTAGAGCAAAACAAATTGATAACACCTAATGAGCCAGACGAACCTACCTAAGTTTCACCTAAACGGATCGTCAGGGAAAGCTGGCTGGGTAGCCAACTTTCACTCCCTAGCTAGGTTCGTCTGGCTCATTAGGTGTTATCTATCTATCTATCTATCTATCTATCTATCTATC
>JBBBDQ010000967.1:0-5000 GCA_037127315.1 Ascarosepion bandense
TTATTATTATTATTATTATTATTATTATATATATATATATATATATATATATATATATATAGTCAGCTCTCATTGAATTTTATGTATCGTGTTCATCAAACTCGTTGAGGATTGAGTGACGTCAGTTCCTCTAGCATAAAGTGACATCGCGTTCAAACTTACCCACGAACGTGTGCAATGTGTTCGTCTTTGTGGCTGGTGAAAGATCTAAACTTATTTATAAATGGATCTTTGTCTCTGTCTGTGTGTGTGTCTGTGTGTGTCCCCGTTACCAATAGACTCCGAAACGGCTGAACCGATTTTCTTGAAAATTTACACAGTTGTACTATAAGTGTCTGCGAGTGTTCTTAGCTAGGTTTTGTGTCGAGGTACCTCCGATAAATATCGAAAATCGATAATCGAAAAAATCTGTAATTAGAAGGAGTGGTCCGATTTTAATCAAATTTGATACACTTATAGACAAAGACATAAGAAACAATATTCAGAAGTTTCAATGTTGCAGTTCTTACAGTAGTACAGAAAATTTGATATCGATACCAGAAAATCAAAATGTGAGTTACATCAATTCATTTTTCTTTCAGTCTACGGTTTCACTTTAACTGGAAACAATATTGCTTTTTAGTCTTTCGTGCCAACGTCCAAAGAGTCTGAGCTCCAGGACCATGGATTAGTTTTAAAGTTTTCATTACACCCGAGCAACGCCGGGTGTAATGAAAGCTAGTTGTTGGATAATCCAGTAGCATCTAAAGTCAGGGCTAAAAGTGAATTTAGCGACTCAATGTCAAAGTCGAGCACCGTTACATTCTTTCTGTGGTAGTAAAACGATTTGCTGTGTTCATTTGAAATGGCGAAATTCTGTTGCTGCGTCGAAAGTAAAGAATCACCTATTTATTTTAAGAAATAATTTTATATTCATCCAAATAGATAATGCAGACACATACAATTCCAGCGTAAGAAATATACGCACAAATTATACTAAATAAACGAACCTAGTGAAACAGTTTGTCTTTGGTTTATTACACGTAGATATAATGAGTCGCAATTCAAAATGTGATTTTCGGTTTCATCCGCCATATTTTTTTGTTTAGTGGTCATTACGTTGCGATCGTTTGTTTGTTTGTATCTATTTTGTATGTCAACACAATTGTTACTTCGTATATATTTTGTGTTCTTACTATTGCTTTGCTTACTTTTGTTATGATCACACACACACACACACACACACACACATTAGCTTAACCAGTTTACATGAAAGGTTAACCACAGTCAGATTTAGTCAGGGCATAGATTACTTGAAATTAGTAAAAGTCGGAAAAGATTAACCTAGAATATTTAGTACAATTTTTTGCTCCCAATTCTTGTTCTACATACTCACCCGCACTAATTTTTTTTATGATCATATCGCTCCAAGTAAGGCATTTTACTGTCATAAAGTGAGGGATCAGTTTATATATTGATTGCAATGTAGATTTGACCCCCCACATTATAACCACATTATAATAGTATAGAATTTTTTTTATAATCATATCACCCCAAGCAAGGCCGTTTACTGCCACTGTTGTTCAGGGGGTTACATATGAGGAAAGTTATGAGAAAGAGTGACAGGTTATAGGGGTGTTAGGAAGTGGGTAAGAGAAGGATGAGAATACTGATGAGAGTGGAGTGGACGGAGAAAGAAGCATGAGAACCGAATGAATGTAGCCATGAATGAGGGATCTGTCTATATATTAATTGTAATGTAGAATTGATCCCCCGCTTTATATCCACATTATAATAGCATAGAATTTTTTTTTATATTCATATCACCCCAACCAAGGCCGTTTACTGCCACTGTTGTCCAGGGGGTTATATATGAAGAAAGTTATGTGAAAGAGTGACAGGTTATAGTGGGTGTTAGGAAGTGGGTAGTAGAAGGTTGAGAATACTCATGAGAGTGGAGTGGACGGAGAAAGGGGCATGAGAGAAGGATGACTGTTGCCATGAAGTGAAGTGTCAGTTTATATTTTGATTGCAATGTACAATTGATCACCCACTTTATATCTACATTATAATAGTATGAAATTTTTTTTTATTATCATATCACCCCAAGCAAGGCCGTTTACTGTCACTGTTTTGCAGGGGGTTACATATAAGGAAAGTTATGAGAAAGAGTGACAAGTTATAGGGGGTGTCAGGAAGTGGGTAAGAGAATGATGAGAATACTGATGAGAGTGGAGTGGACGGAGAAAGAGAGAGAGAGAGAGAGAGAGGATGCAGGTTAGTGAGATAAGAGATGACTATTGACTTTACATTTAAATTTTTGGAGATTGTAGCTGTTGGGAAAGCAAGTAAATGGATGGGAATTCCACAGGCGGGAAATTGCGAGAAAAGAAGCTGATGGAGTAGAATTTGCATTTACAACGAAAAACAAATTATGCAAATAAGTATGTTTTTAAAGAAAATCATTGAGAAAATCAAATTTGTTACTTATTTATCATCTTTGAGATAGGCATTGCAGTCAAACAGAAGAAAGACACTACGAATTTAGGTACCTTCACTCAATTGCCAAAAAAAAAAAAGAAGCATATCATGATGTTAAAAGGACTGAAACTTAATAAAAACAAGGTTTTATCATTAAAATGTTTATGTTATTGTTGAAAGGAAAAATCAAATTTTGTTGTTATTATTTTTCAAAATGTTTGAATCCTTTTTAGCACAATCGAAAGTTCAATTAAAAATTCAATTTTTTGTTTTTCGTCAGCAATTCACGCTATGTTTACGTATTGCGGCCATTAAGAAATTAGAGTCGATCGAATAAAATGATTTGGGGGCTAGTAAATTTTCCCTAGCTCTCAACCGCCGGTCGAGTGATTTCTTTTTCAAATTTCAAAGGCTGTATGTTACTTTCATTTTGTGTAATTTACACGACAATTTACACTCACCACCACCACCACCCCACACACAAACACAGTATATATATATATATATATATATATATATATATATATGGTACGTTTAGGATGGATAATGGTAACCAGTATAGAAGTAGAGATGATGTGACTAAGTAGAAAAAATCAGTATAGATTCGTTTTGCCGACTTCTGTTGGTTTCGGATTCCTGTGATTTGATTGTAGAGGATAAGAATTGCCATCAATTAAATTAAATTTTCTTATCAGTTCCAACGACACGAAACCAAATTTTGTTTGTTTGTTTGTTTGTTTGTTACAGAATTAAGGACAAAAAGAAAGCGTTTATAAATCTAACATAAATGTTAGCTTCATTAGAAATGTTTGGAAATGTGATGTGAAAAAAAAAATAGGCTGTTTCCTTTAAGCTCTCTGTTGTCTGTTCATTATTGGTATGTTTGTTATTGGTTAGGAAGATCGTTGAAGATTTATTTATGAACTCGTGAACTATGGTGTTTGTGTGTGAATTACAGTTGGCATTTTCGTGTCTGCCTGATCGTATTCGTGCGTTTAATTCCTAAAAAGGAACTGAAATGTCCCGGAATATCATCTCCAACAATTTATTTACAAAAGTTTCTACTGAAACTATAATTAAAACATCTATCATTCTGCTGGATTTAATCTATATATGATTCCAATTAATATATATATATCTATATATCTATATCTATCTATATATATATATTAAGTGGTGTAGAATTTTTAGGTGTTTAACAAATTTATACTGCGTTGACAAAAAATCACGTAGACACAAATTTGTAATTTTCACAAAAATAAGTAAAGAGGTAAAATCTTGAACCATAGAAATTTCCGTGTCGCAATGAAAGTAAATTAATTTTAAATAAAACACAAATTTAATTATATTTATGCGATATATGCTGTATAGAGCACTTAAAAATAAGTAAATATGGAAGATTTGGTCATTCTAAAACTGTTGCTTTTTTTGTTTCTTTTTTCACCTGGATATCGCCGACTGATACCAATTCCGTCGGGTTTCAATCCTGGCTAAACGCAATCGGATGTCTAACTGTACTGATGAGCTGTAATACAGCGAAACAGATCTGTCTGCGGAGAACTATATATATACATATATATATATATAGTCATCCGCAGACATATCTGTTTCGCTGTATCACAGCTCATCAGTACGGTTAGACTCTGATTGCTTATATATATATATATATATATATATATATATAAGCAATCAGATATCCAGGTGAAAAAAGAAACAAAAAAAGCAACAGTTTTAGAATGACCAAATCTTCCGTATTTACTTATTTTTAAGTGCTCTATACAGCATATATCGTAGAGCATAATATAAATATAATTAAATTTGTTTTTTATTTAAAATTAATTTACTTTCATTGCGACACGGAAATTTCTATGGTTCAAGATTTTACCTCTTCATCAGACAATGTTGACTTATTTTTGTGAAAATTACAAATTTGTGTCTACGTGATTTTTTGTCAACACAGTATAAATTTGTTAAACACCTGAAAATTCTACACCACTTAAGAATCTGCAAAAAATAAAAAAATAAAAAAATAAAGAAAACAAAACAAAAATAAAAACAAAACAAAGATAAATAAATAATATAACATTTCTAAAAAAAAAATCAGTTCCATTTAATTTTTAAACAATATATTTATTTATTTTCGCCTACCGGCTTGAATGTTCGAGAAATATTTTTAGAGAAAAACAGGCGCTCTCCGGAATATATTTTAATAAGATATCTTGTATATTCAGACCGGTAAAAAAAAATATACTATTGAATAAATAAATGGAGCGTCTACTAGAATACGAAGATTCACTAGCAATAACATTTAAAGAATGGAAAAGAGAAGGCCGGAAACCACATCCTAAACAGGGAACAAGGGATGAGCCTCTACACCTGTTCAATAGACGTGGGTTACACTCTGCGCATCAGTGGCGTTTTCGCCTTGCTTGGGGTGATATGATTAAATATATATATATATATATATATATATATATATATATATATACTGTCTGCAGATGACTATATATATATATATATATATATATATATATATATAT
>JBBBDQ010000967.1:10000-40000 GCA_037127315.1 Ascarosepion bandense
GCCTTCTAATCCGGAAGTACTACAATCTACTGTAAGCTTAGCTACCTCCTTCGCAATTAGTACGGCTTCTGACATCACATCTGATCCGAAAGCGAGTTCAACACATTTCAGATTAGGGTGCTTATTAAAAGACACTGCCTGTGTCGAAGCACTAGCAACGGTGCCAGGGATTAGCTACTAGAGATTTCTGACATCTTCACGTATCAATAATGAGGGATAGGGCGTGATTACTGCCGCATGTTTCTTACAGGCTCGATGACAAAACAAACAAAAAAAAAAAAAAAAAAGGAAAGAAAAGAAAAAAACCCCTCGTATCCACAAATGCTTCTCGCGTGCAAGTATTTTTCAAGGGTGACTTATCTGTTTGTTCGACATGATGACTACTTAACGAATCACCTGTTTAACTAACCCGCACTTACGACTAGTTATGAAATCTTGTAAAATTAACATGGAAGATCTCATCAAATCTCGTACAAGAAGTACAAGATTATATTACTAAATTAACCTAATAATATAGAAATAGATACATCTTGAATATATATATATATATATATATATATATATATATTGTCATCCGCAGACAGATCTGTTTCGCTGTATCACAGCTCATCAGTACGATTAGACATCCGATTGCTACATAACCCAGGCTCGAAACCCGACCGAATTGGCGTCAGTCGGCGACTCCACCTCTGAGCCATGGACGTGGAAGAAGGCAGACTTTTTAGCGCATATATTATCATTATACGCGCCGAATAGCTAGAGTGCTCTAATTCATTTTACTGAATGAGCGATGCGTACACGCTAGAGTGGCTACTGTTTTTCAAAGTCTACCTTTCTTCCACAGTGCTCAATCAGGGTCTGAGAGCGTAAATAATATATACTAATGACTATATATAAATATAAATATATATATATATATATATATATATATATAGTCATCCGCAGACAGATCTGTTTCGCTGTATCACAGCTCATCAGTACGGTTAGACTCCGATTGCTTTTTAACCCAGGATTGAAACCCGACTGAATTGACGTCAGTCAGCGATTCTACCTCTGGGCTATGGGCGATCGGTAGAAGAAGGCAGACTTTTTAGCTTGTATATTGTCATTATACGCGGCCAATAGCTAGAGTGATATATATATATATTCAATCGTTCATTAAGCAATGAATTACAACATTCTCAGCTATTGGGCGTATATAATGATAATATACACGCTAAAAAGTCTGCCTCCATCTATCGAGGGCCCAAAGGTAGAATCGCCGACTGACGGCAATTCGATCAGGTTTCAATCCCGGGTAAAAAGCATTCGGCTGTCTAACCGTACTAATGAGCTGTGATACAGCGAAACAGGTCTGTCTGCGTATGATATATATATATATATATATATAAGGAGAGAGAGAGAGAGAGAGAGAGAGAGAGAGAGATCTAGACAGATCAACTAAATATAAAATATTATGTATTATATCTGTATGGAGAGCTCAATGGATGTTATGCAGAGCAATATGATATTTATAAAAATAATGTCAACACATCATTTTGATTAGGTATAAATTATAATGTATTTTTATGAGCTAAATTGGCTCTCTTCATCAGATAATACTATATTTGTTCCATTCGTTCCATAAATATTTTACTGGGAAAATGTTTATATTGTAAATGAATGTACAGAATATAGCGTGGTCTGATGAAATGAGCTAATTTAGCTCATAGAAATTAATTATAATTTATAACCAATCTAAATTATGTGTTGAGTTTTTCTTTATATATATATATATATATATATATATATATATATATATATATACTGTTGATCTTTTGAAATGATTTGTGAGCGTCTTTGTGGTTACCAACACTGTTTGTTTATAGATACGTAATTTAGAATAAAGCTCATTTCGTCTTTTTGCCTTGATAAAGTCCATCACAGGACGAAACGCGTAGGCGATTTAAAATACAGTTTTCCTCTTGTCTTTATTTTATTTAACCATATATATATATATCCTGCTTTTTTCCCTTGGATTGAAGTATCTGAATTAAAATATATATATATATATATATATATATATATATATATATATATATATATTTTAATTCAGATACTTCAATCCAAGGGAAAAAAGCAGGAAGGTAAATTCCGAAAAACCCGATCCTAATTAATATTAAAAATTTTATTTTAATATTAAAAAATGATACAGGAAGAGAGCTCCATGTAATAAAATATTACAGAGCAAATATATATTAAAAAAGGATTAATTCAAAGATGTTGAATGGCCATTTCGATATGAAGATCCCCACGGGGGACAACACATTGATTTTATTATATCTTTTTCTTTTTCTTTTTCGTTTTCTTTTTCTTTTTCTTTCCCTTTATTTTTATTTTTATTTTATTTTATTTTTTAATTTCTTTGCAATCTATTTAAAAAGGAAAAGTAGAATAATTTTTCTCCAGTTTCTGAAAGGATTTTTCTGTTGCTGAGGTGATGTGTTGTCCCCCGTGGGGATCTTCATATCGAAATGGCCATTCAACATCTTTGAATTAATCCTTTTTTAATATATATATATATATATATATATATATATATATACAGTACTGTGCAAAAGTATTAGGGCAAGAACTATTTTAACTTTTATGAAGCATCAAAATAAACATTAAAATCCTCCCTGTCGTAACACTTTTGCACACTACCGGTACTGTGCAAAAGTATTAGGACAGGGGTGATTTTCCTAAAAACGACACTGAAATTCAAATCCAGGGTGAAAAGCCAAGTAAATTGCTAATAAATATTGATTATTTAAAACTAGGTGTAAAAAAAATGTATTAAAATAAGTTATACTTCATTTTTCCTATTTTCTATTAAACAAGTTATTTTGAAACTACTCATTATTCTATTATCCTCGGATATGACTGAATTTTCTTACCCACCCCATCTCGAATTGATAAATCTAATGTTACTTTGCAAGACACACTTTAGGAAAAATGCAAGCTGCTTGGCATGAGATACCATAAGATACACTGAAGAAGCTTGTGATGTCAATACCTGATAGAATGAAGGCTGTGACCAAAGCAAAAGGCTCTTATACTAAATATTAAATTTATATTGTAACAAGTATTTTTTCTTGTTAAAGCATTTGTTGAGTAAATGAAATAAAATTACTTTAATTAAAATGAGTATTTTTTGTCAATATGCCTCATAAAAAATAAAATATATTTTTTTTTAAATCTTATCACCCCGAGCAAGGCGGTAACGCCACTGATGCGCAGGGGGCTACGTAAGAGTGAAAAGATTGGAAAAGAGAAAACCGGAAACCACATCCTAAACAGGGAACAAGGGATGAGCCTCTTCACCTGTTCAATAGACGTGGGTGGAGTGTGAACCGGGCGATAGTTTATTCTCTCTACTTCAATTGAAAAAAAAAAAAGAAAAGAAAGAAAAGAGTGAAAAACACCTCTTTAAACACCTGTGTTTGGATTTAAAAACCTCTTCTCCCGAAGAGGTGTTTAAATCCAAACACTGAAACAACCATATGATTGTAGGGAAGAGGACATATGTAGAAGAAATTATGTACATGTTGTAAAACATAATTTATAATAAATATATATATATATATATGTGTGTGTGTGTGTGTGTGTGTGTGTGTGTGTGTGTGTGTGTGTGTTATTCAGGATGTACCTACAATATCATTTCCAGAACGAGAACGGTTACTAAATGAAATGTCCGAAGTAATATCTGGATGTAAACACATAAGAAAATATATTTTAGGACCGTTACAAACCGGGATGAAAGTGTTTACAATTCTTGACAATTCTTACGGTATTTACATTATTCGGACTATTGTCCTCATCTTTGTTGCCATTTGTACGACGTTTCGGTCGTTGTACGCTCCGGCCTTCTTCAGATGCAAGAATTTCAATCCGAACCCTTTATTACAATCATTGGGTTATATGATTCTTCATTCCTTGCCCAGAGCCTCTTCTGGGAGGCATGATTTTTCTCCCTCTAAACCACTGCTGTGGGTGACTTTTTGTGTGCTCTCTTGAGGACATTCTTTATAACTGATATTTTATACTTACGTGGGCACAGAATTAGAGTGGGAAGTATTCCTGATCAAACAAAATGCATCAATAATTATATTGGTCATACTACTACATGCCTTTGTAGACGACTCACATTACAAAATAAATCATTCCTATAACTTACATATAAAACCCACATACTCAGTTAAAAAAGGAAATAAAAATCGTCCTTGATAATGGTTAAAAGAATATCCGAAATCGCTCGGGTATGCCGAAATGTTGGACAGGTTTTACACTTTTTGTGTCCAGAAATGAAAACAATTGCAAAAACACAAGAGAAGTTAGATAAAAAACTTAATCGCAATGCCATGTCAGTTGTTTTTAATGAAACTTGTATAAAAGAGTGATTACTGCTCAAATACACAATATATATATATATATATATATATATATATATATATATATATATATATATATATATATATTATTAAATATAAGAGACAATTAATATCTATCATGTTTAATCATGAGCCGTTCTAAACATACTATTTTGGCTATATATATATATATATATATATATATATATATATAGCCTTTTAGAAAAAGAAATCACTCGATCGGCGGTTGAGTGCGAGGGAAAATTTACTCGTCCCAAAGTCATTTTACTCGACTGACTCAATTGTCAGAATAGTCGCCTTACGTAAACATAGCGTAAATCGCTGACAAAAAACAAAAAATAAAATTTTAACTTAAATTTCGAACGTGTTAGAAAGGATTTAAAAAATTAAAAGAATAATAACAACAAAATTTGATTCTTTCCTCTTAATAAAAGCATAAACATTTTGATGAGAAAACTTTGTTTTTATTAAGTTTTAGCCTTTTTAACATTATGATATGCTGTTTTATTTTTTGCTTTTTGCTTTTTTTGGCAACTGAGTGGAGGTACCTAAATTCGTAGTGTCTTTCTTCTGTTTGACTACAAACTCTATCTCAAAAATAATAAAAAGTAACAAATTTGAGTTTCTCAATGATTTTCTATAAAAATATTACTTGTATAATTATTTTTTCGGTGCGAATTTTTTTTCTTTCAAATGGAGAAAAATATAGATGTTAAGTTAAGGATAATATTTTTCCAAATGAGTTTCTAAAATCTGTGAGCGTCTTTAATTTGGACGACAGAGACATTTTGGCTCCAGTCTGGAAGCGTTAATTAAACGAATGTTTACACAGACAGGGATGATAAAAGGTAATTTTAGGTCATTCTAAGTAACTTGTGAGTCTTCAATGGCATAGTTTTGGGTTATAAAATGAATAAGATTTCATTTTTCTATATTTGAAGAGACACGTTTCATTGCAATCGACCGCAGGCGAGTAAAGCAATAAATCTTAATCGCCTAATTACGTTTTTAATCGGCTGAGTCGATCGGGCTAGTGAAATCTCAAAGGCTATATATATATATATTATCGTACGTTTTAGGTACGACTGGGGGTTCCATACATTATGCAATGATCAAGTGAATATTATGAACTGAACTTTTTTCGATTTGAATGACTAATTTAGGTATTAGCGTTTTTTAAGTTAAGGTCGTTATAAATTGCGAATCGCGTGTGCGAATATTTTCATTATTAAATGAATAAATTATTTAGGTTTATCCCGGAACTCAGAAATAAAATATGAAACTAAAAGAGAAGGAAAAATAAAATGATTATTTCAGGGTCTGTTTTTTTTTTTTTTATTTACGTTGAAGGTGACGTCACTATTTTGCTTAGAAGTAAATTACTGAAAATCATTGAAACTCACGTGAAGCGAGCTGAATGTATAATGCTCCTGTATTCAAAGTAGGTGTCGCGTTTGCTCACAGTCGATAAAAAACAACAACGCGTCGACGATTCAGAGCGTTGTTTGCAACTGTTTCAACGCTACAAGAAGGACTTTTTGTACAAATATGTAACAAGGGATGAAACATGAATACACTACTTCACTCCAAAGTCAAATCGGCAGTCATCTAAGAGAATAGCAGCGGGTGAAAGCCGTTCAAAGCAGGTAAGATTTGGCCTTCTTATTTTGGGATGCGCAAGGTTTTTTGTTCATCGATTACCTTGAGAAAGGAAGAACCATCATTAGCGAATATTATATAGCATTATTGGTGAGTCTGATGGAAGAAATCGCTAAAAACCGGTCACAAATGAAACAAACAACTGATCTTTTACCAAGAGCATGTCACAAGTTGGCAAATTACCTGAATTGCACTTCAAATTACTTACGCATCCAGCCTATTCTCCACAATTTGAAACAAACGCTTGTCGACAACGGCTTCGCAAATTACTTATTTGACTATCATATCAAATTTTTTCTTCGTATCGTAAGCAATAGCAACTACAAACACGTGGACAAAAACAATAACATTGATATTTTTACAAAAATCAAATGCACAATAACTACAAACAGGACGAATCTTCACTTTGCAACCGAAATTACGTAACACCAACCAACTTAAATCAGAAAATCAAAAAATCAAATTAATTATCTTTTACAAAACTGCCGACCTCATCGTCAATAATAATAATTTACCTGCAAAATCTAAACTGCAGCAGAAAATTTTAAAAACAGTTTCCAATTCTGCGATATATGCATTACTCTTTAGGAATGAACTGAGTTCTTTCGGTAATTGACGTGTGCATACACTGCTTATATCCAAAACGTTAAAATTTCCCTTTGCTGATTACATGCGCCTATGGCTTAGGGGACAGAGACTTCGACTGTCACCAAATCGGTCGATATGGTTGACTAGCCACACAAATGAGCTGTGATACAGCGAAACAGGCTTGTATGTGGATGACTTATATATATATATATATACATATATATATATATATATAATATTCGTGAAGAAGACCACGACTTTTCTCTCTTCCCATTTCATCTGGGTCCGGTGGTACAACATAGTCGAGACTTGCCGGAGACAGTCAGAGATGCAGAGGATGGCCAACAGTGATATTATCGTTTTCACTGTGCCATGAACGCGCTCCACTGCGCATAGGTAGGCATTTCTATTTAATTATCCCACAACAGGTTGTCATTACCTGCCCTGGTAGACTTTTTGCCAGCCAAGGCTATAGAACCCAATCTGTCCTGTTATTTAACCCATAACCGGAGGGAAGGGACGGATTAATACTTTTTCCAAGGGTAGTTGCGCGTAAGTGACTGCAGAGCATTTAACCGAAATTAGAACTCGGCTCCTCGATTTCTCGTTCCGAGCCGATGTCCACTGCACCACAAGGCACATCAAGCAAGAAAGCTTACAACAACCATCTAAGTACGGGTCAGGCTCAACGTTGCTTAACTTCGGTAATCGCGTTATGACTGGAAGCTATACATTGACGTATGACACATTATACGCTAAAAAGTCTGTCTCCTTCTACCATAGCTCAGAGATAGAATCGCCGAGTGACGCCAATTCGGTCGGGTTTCAATCCTGGGTAAAAAGCAATCGGCTGTCTAACCGTACTGATGAGCTGTGATACAACGAAATAGATCTGTCTGTGGATGACTATTTACGCTCTCACACCCTGATTGAACACTCTGGAAAAATGGTAGACATTGAAAGACAGTAGCTACTCTAGCATCTAAGCATCGTTCATTCAGCAATGAATTAGAACACTCTCAGCTATTGGGTCTGTCTATAGTGATAATATACAAGCTAAAAGTATGCCTACTTCTACCGAGCGCCTATAGCTCAGAGGTAGAATTGCCGACTGACGCCAATGTCTGCGGATGACTATAGATAGATAGATAGATAGATAGATAGATAGTAAGGAACAGACTGGTAGATAGATAGATAGATAGATAGATAGATAGATAGATAGATAGATAGATAGATAGATACGAATAGAATGAGATAGATAGATAGATAGGATAGATAGATAGATAGATAGATACAGAATAGAATGAGATAGATAGATAGATAGATAGATAGATAGATAGATAGATATGAACAGTCTGAGATAGATAGATAGATAGATAGATAGATAGATATGAGCAGACTGATATATATATATATATATATATATATATATATATATAGATAGATAGATAGATAGATATGAACAGATTGAGATAGATAGATAGATAGATAGATAGATAGATAGATAGATAGATAGATAGATAGATAGATGATAGATAGATAGATAGATAGATAGATAGATAGATAGATAGATAGATAGATAGATAGATAGATATGAACAGACTGAGATAGATAGATAGATAGATAGATAGATAGATAGATACTGATTGAGCACTCTGGAAGAATGGTAGACTTTTAAAAAAACAATAGTAACTCTAGCACTTACGCATCGCTCATTCAGTATTGAATTAGAGCACTCTGACTACTAGCGTATGATAAATCATAAGTTAAAAGGTCTGTCGTCTTCTACAGAGCGTCCATAGCTGATATGTAGAATCACCGATTGACGCCAATTCGTTCGGGTTTCAATTCTGGGTAAAAAAGCATTCGAATGTCTAACCGTACTGATGAGCTGTGATACAGCGAAACAGATCTGTTAGCGAATGACTATATATATATATCGTCTCTATAGTAGATATTAGATTGTATATAGACGCTGGACTCATGCTCGTTCATATTTCTACAAAAAATAAAGTAGATAGAATCCGTAAATACATAAAATTATGATAAACTTCAATCTTAAAAAAATAGTACAAACCAACATAAAAATGTTGACATTCTAGACGCTACCCTAGATTTAGTTAATAACACTTAATCACCACAATGCTACCCTATCTACATACATCTTGAAACTAATTATACACCATCTATTTTTAAACACATGCCACATTTAGTTGAACACAGATTAAACAACAATTTTTCAACTGAAGAAATGTTCTATAAACACAGTCATTACGACAACACAGCCGTAAAACAGCGGCTATAAATGCAATATTAAATATCATAAACAAATCTAAACTTATTTATAAATAGAACTTTGTCTGTCTGTGTGTGTGTGTGTGTGTGTGTGTGTGTGTCCGTCCGTCCGTTAACTATAGACTCCGAAACTGCTGATTTTCTTGAAAATTTACACAGTTGTACTATAAGCGTCTGCGAGTGTTCTTAGCTAGTTTTTGTGTCGAGGTACCCCTGATAAATATCGAAAATCGATAATCGAAAAAATCGGGTTATAGAATGAGTGGTCCGATTTTAATAAAATTTGATACACTCATAGACAAAGACATAAAAACGATATTCAGAAGTTTCAAGGTTGCAGTTCTTACAATAGTGCAGAAAATCGATACTATATGCTTGTGTGTGTGTCTATCTGTATGGTCTTTATACAAATCCACAATTTTTGTCCGATTCTCACCAAACTTCACACAAATATGCTTTACGCTTCTGATCAGGTCAGGGATGACTTATTTTTTTCCAATTCGAACTCTTTATTGGAACTCGATACCCCGATATTCTATCAGGTCTGATCAAGATCAGGATTTCAGCCCTTTTATCGTGGTTCTTGCAGTAGAATCTGCTGTAACTTGGTAAAATTATAGTTTTTAAACATAAACATTAGTAGATTTCTCAGACGACTCATTTTCCCCGATATCGGAAATCGATACCCACGATATTGCTTTTTGGTCTTTCGTGCCAACGTCCAAAGAGTCTGAGCTCCAGGACCATGGATTAGTTTTAAAGCTTTCATTACACCCGTGCAACGCCGCGATATACTGCTAGTTAACCATAATCACAAACATAACCTAAATAGGAAAGTAATTTGGTGTCTACCGCCATTTAACCAAATGTTTAGTACCAAGTCAGGCAATAAATTCCTTATCCTAGTTCAGAAACATTTCTCCACTTATAATCCACTTAGCAAAATTTTAAATAAAAATACACTGAAACTTAGTTAAAGCTGCACTGATAATCTTGATATAATAGTGGGAAAAAATCAATAATTAAATCCTAAAACAACATAATGATATTAATCATAACCAACTTATACATAACGATAATAACATTAATTCTTGCAATTGGCAATACCGTAATGTGTGTTCTCTACAAATAAATACCTTATAAATTCCATAGTACAACAAGCTACCATCTTCACTACTAAAAATTCTGTTACCAAACAATATATTGGTTGTACTAAGAATAATATTAAGAGACGTTTTTATCAGCATAATCTATCTTTCAAGAAGAAAATATATAGTAATTCTACTTTATATACAACTGGCAGATGAAAGCTGCAAATAAAACTCCTACAGTTAAAACGGAAAATATTAACAAAATCTAGAACATGTATATCGTTACATGAAATATGTTTCCTTTGCTTACAAGAAAATATCCATTTAATTAGGTTTCCAAAGAATAGCTTGTTGAACCGACGTAATGAAATCACTAATTTTTGCCACCATATGATTTTTCTACACTCTTAAAGATATCTAAGATTATCTCAGTATATTTACTATTTGCTCTTATCGATAAAATTTACCCCTTTTTTAATTTTATATCTTAAAATTTAATTTATTTATCTGATGTTTTTTCACCACTGTCTTTATTTATCTAGTATTATATTTCTAAAACTTCACTGATGTTCTTTCTGATTTATTTGATTTATTTTCAACAAAACCCTACAAAGAATATTTTTTAATATTTTTTATATCAGTTTTATCCTTTAAGTTTTTTTTCTCCTCTTTTTATATTTTATGCTAATGCCTTATCCCTTTCCTGTTTAAACTGTTGACGTCTAGTTTTCATTGGCAACACAGTGATACATTTTGTTTTTTGCTATTCACACACACAAGTTTTTTTAATGTAATAACCTCCCACCCCATTATATTTATTCATCTCGTTTAATGGCCTTATTTTTTTTGTTTAATTTTATTTATTTTAAAATCTCCTTATCTATATATATATATATATATATATATATATATATATATATATATATATATATAACCAAGTAAATTAACCACATTTTACTGCCTGATGATGGTATATTAAACGCCAAAATTTTATAGCTGTTGAGAAGTAGTTTGCTATAATAATAATAATAATAATAATAATAATAATAATAATAATAATAATAATAATAACTATATATATATATATATATATATATATATATATGTGTGTGTGTGTGTGTGTGTGTGTGTGTCTGTCTGTGTGTGTGTATGTATGTATGTTTCCAGATGGAGTGTATTTGTTAAATAAAGAGGAAAAACTGCACTTAACGGACACGTTTCGTCCTCTGGTCTTGATAAAGTCGCTCAAGGAACGAAAAACATCGGTACCGTTTTCTATCTATCTATCTATCTATCTATCTATCTATCTATCTATCTATCTATCTATCTATCCCATTCTATTCGTATCTATCTATCTAACTATCTATCTATCCCATTCTATTCGTATCTATCTATCTATCTATCTATCTATCTATCTATCTATCTATCTATCTATCTATCCCCATTTTATTCGTATCTATCTATCTATCTATCTATCTATCTATCTATCTATCTATCTATCTATCCCCATTTTATTCGTATCTATCTATCTATCTATCTATCTATCTATCTATCTATCTCAGTCTGTTCATATCTATCTATCTATCTATCTATCTATCTATCTATCTATCTATTTTTCTATCTATCTCAGTCTGTTCCTATCTATCTATCTATCTATCTATCTATCTATCCCCATTTTATTCGTATCTATCTATCTATCTATCTATCTATCTATCTATCTATCTATCTATCTATCTATCCCATTCTATTCGTATCTATCTATCACAACAGAAGGAGTAAAATACTTTCTACTGCGGTACAAATGCTGCAGTCATTTTTCTGCATCTAAAGTTTAGGTTTAGGTTTAAAGTGTATGTGTGGGTCCCAGAAGTTCACTCAAAACAAGGAGCCTCCTTCAGAGTAAACACTTTAATTGCACAGGTAAGATTAGTGTGTCTCCATTGTTGATAAAAAAGTTATTTGCTTGGTTTTGGCTGTTTTTTTATGTCTTAAAGTTCCATACGTTTTTAAAAATTTGAAACATTAAAATCAATTTTTATTACAATATTCACCCAGAAAAAATACAATGACTGCAATAACAAATATGATTAATTGATTTATTATTTTATTTTTTTATTTTTTACGGCTTATTAACGATTTACAGTTATTTAAAGACGAAGTATATCTGGAATTATAATAATAATTTTTCAAGTGAATATGACATTAACATTTTGTTTAGAAGAAAATGGTTTTTCTAGATACAAGGTCTACAATTTAACCCATAGCTAGAGAGATAGATAGAAAGAGATAGTGAGAGAGAGAGAGAAAGAGAGAAAGAGAGAGAGATCTAATCATACCTTTAGAAAGAGTATTTGCGTTTAAATGTGGTGCGTTGTGGTGCAGTGGATATCGGTTCAGAACGAGAAATCGGGGAACCGAGTTCGAATTCCAGTTGTATTCACTGCATTCACTTACGCGCAAATACCCTTAGGAAAGGTATTAATCCGTCTCTTCCTTCCAGTTATGGGTTAAATAATAGGACAGATTGGGTTCTATAGCCTTGGCTGGCAACCAGTCTACCGCAAAAAGCAATGTCAACCTACTGCGGGATAATCTTCTGCCCAGTCAGTCATGTCTCTTTCGAGACATGATCGCGCAAGCGTGTATCGCGCATGGCACTTAACTGACTGATATATATTTTTGTAGAGCATGTATGAGTATTGCATTAACAACTTTTGAGAATGAAAATGATTTTTCCAGATAAAAATCCCAGTATTAAACCTATACCTGGATGAGTAGATAGATCCATCATCTACTGGAGGCCACAATCTTAACAATATCGCCCGGTTCACACTCCACCCACGTCTATTAAAAAGTTAGAAGAATCTCATCTCTTGTTCCCTGTTTAGGATGTGGTCTCCGGTTTTCTCTTTTCCAATCTTTTCACTCTTACGTAGTCCCCTGTACATCAGTGGCGTTACCGCCTTGCTCGGGGTGATATGATTAAAAAAAAATGCATTTTATAGCAGACCCGAAAAAGTAACTACAAAAACCTCCCACAGAATCTAGCGAAGGTTCGTGAGAAAAAAGAACTAAACATAGACGACAAGATATCTCAATGCAAGGTCATCAGTAAAAAAAGGAACACAAAATACCAATTACAATTTAGAGTTATTAATATCTTGGATTTGTACTAATACAAAATGGAAGCAACGTCAATGACATCCGAAGACTTACTAAGAAGGCAAAAAACACATTCCAAAAGCTTAGCCGAGTATTAAGAAACAGGAAAATTTCGTTGGAAACAAAGAAAAGGGTACTGGACTCTTCTATGATGTCTGTCCTCCTATATGGCAGCGAATACTGGACGATCTCCTCAAAGATGAAGGAAAGACTCAAAGCAACAGAAACAAGGAAAAGAGTACTGGACTGTTATGTGATATATGTCCTCCTATATGGCAGCGAATACTGGACGATCTCCTCAAAGATGAAGGAAAGACTCAACAGAAACAAGGAAAAGAGTACTGGACTGTTATGTGATATCTGTCCTCCTTTATGACAGCGAATACTGGACGATCTCCTCAAAGATGAAGGAAAGACTCAAAGCAACAGAAACAAGGAAAAGTGTACTGGACTGTTATGTGATATCTGTCCTCCTATATGGCAGCGAATACTGGACAATCTCCTCAAAAATGAAGAAAAAACTCGAAACAACACAAATGTGGTTCTACAGAAGGATGCTGAGGATAATATGTAACGAACATGTGAGCAACGACGAGGTTTTGGCGATAATGGAAACAAAAAGTAAATTTATACTTAATATCAGGAAGAGACAGTTGATGTTTCTGGGCAATTTAATAAGGAAAGAGGGTTTGAAAAATCTGATACTCACAGGGCGGACAAAGGGAAAGAATGACAGGAGAAAACAGCGCGTGATATACTTAATGAGTTTGAGTAAATGGAAGACAGAACAGGGTTTGGGAGAAATAACAAGACAAAGTGTATAAAGATTGTTGTGGATTCTTGTTGAGAAACCACACAAAATAATGAATAACTGTTGTAGAGGAACAGCCTATCCTACCCGGTAATGGATATGGTCTATTCTATAAAAGACTGTTACTAGGGGCATACGTCAGCATACGTCACAAGACGGAAGCATACGTCATTAGACGGAAGCAAACGTCACTAGACGGACGCATACGTCACTAGACGGACGCATACGTCATAGGCGGAGACATTTTCTACTTAATCGTTATTCCTGTTGCTATTCGTTGATTGTTCTTGTAAGTCTATTGGTTTATTGTATTGTCGTATAATAAATTCAGTGTTTATTGAAATACATTTAATTTTCAAAATTTAGTAGAATATTGTTGTAGAGGAACATCCTATCCTACCCCGGAATGGATATGGTCTAGTCTAGTCTAGTCTGTGACTGTGAGCATACGTCTCTAGACGGAAGCATACATCACTAGACGGGAGCATACGTCACTAGACGGACGCATACGTCATAGGCGGAAACAGGTTCTACTTGATCGTTATTTCTGTCACTATACGTTGATTGTTCTTGTACGTCTATTGGTTTATTGTACTGTTGTATAATAAATCTCTTCTAATCTATCTTCAGTGTTAAGTATTATTCTTAGACTATTCTTTTCCCTGTTATTCCTTCTCGGGATATAAAAATAGCAAAAGCAGATATGGAGATAGAAAATGTAAGTTATATTGAACAAAAATATACAAACTGGAATACGGGTTAGTCAATTCAGGAATACTATGAATACTGTTAGTAGGAATCAATATATACAGTCGTGTAGTGAAGAAGTATGTCCGGGTAATGAGTCTATATCCAAAACAACACCAACTTAATATGCACCAACTTGCTATCCAACTAACTCTTTACTAACTCTCTTTGACAACCACTATATTTAGTTGTCCCTCCCAGTAAGGGCAACATGTGACACATGGTCAATTATGACTGGGATTTCCGGGCTATATGGCCCGGCCAAAAAATACCTGTCTATTTTCCCCAGTCGTGCTACTACCCTTCGGCGGAACCACGACTGGGTTATTGCTCTCTGCTCGGAAGCAGAGAGCGCCCTCTACGCGAAAGCAGAGAGCTGACAGTGAGAGATGTAGTCGCAGAGAGAAAACTCTTTGGCAACCACTACTGTTCTCTGTATAGGCAGGATTATATGCACACATCAGGCGAGTCCGTTCTTATGTGCAAAAAGGGGTGATCCCAAACAAAGATCTACACAGGAATGATCACCTATGTTCTGAAGGGACACGGTACTTATAAGAAGAAGTTGATGACAGTCTAGGGCGTTAAAATTGCCCAGAATGAGCTTAGACCAATTATCCTTAGGCTGGTCATTTAAATAATCTTATATAATCTTACCTAATTATCTTATCAAGATAATCACATAAGAGAAAAAGAGAATATATATTGTAAGGCTGGCCTAGGGCTTTAAATACCTGGACGTCAGCTATAGAAAAAAAAAAGGAAGATATTGGTTAATGTTCGATCTTCATTTGATAATCATGCTTACTACCTTTTACCAAACTAAGCTATCTATAGTAAATTGTAACATTATGAAGTTCGGAGTGTTTATTAGCCGTAGTGTTGAGATAAAAAATAACAAAATTATCCAAAAGAATAATAGAACTTCCTCATAACAATATGTCTTGTTAAGAAGTGGGATTATCTCCAAGAAAACTTCAGCACCGACCTGTTTCTTTCGGTATTACCTAAGCAATCAATATTCGGTGAATACCCTGATTGTCTTGGCGGGCTACTGATGCTAAGTACACAGTTGAGAGGTTTCTACCATGAAGACGAAAAAAAAAGAAATAAGAAAAAAAAGTGCAATAAAAATAAAATAAAAACATCTGGATTTATCCAACCCAAGTCCCTATAATCCTCTACTTGTAAAGGGTGGGTTAGGGCGCATTTTTTTTCTTTTTGTTTTTATGACGAGAGCACATCCGGGAAAGAAGTGGATGTTTCTCTAATTGAGCAGAATGTTGAAATATGTACAACCCAGTGTGTGTGTGTGTGTGTGTGTGTGTGTGTGTGAGTTTTGCTTGTGTCGGTAGTTGTCTGTTTGTCCGTGGTATGTATGTGTGAGGTGTACATCAGCACTATTATGTGCGTACTGTGTGTGTCTCGTGTGTCGTGTAGGTGTGCGTGCGTTGCGTGCTTTGTAAGAGTGTCACTGTTTTGTGTCTTGTGTGCGTGTCTATTGCATGATTTCTGTCTGGTATGTTGTGTTGGTGTGCTTCAACTGTATGTGTCTGTGTGTGTGATTGTGTCTGTTTGTCTGTCTGTGTGTCTGCTGTGCAAGTTCAGTAGTTTGTTATATATATATATATATATATATATATATATATATCAGCATATATATATAACAGTAATGATACTAATAACAATAATAATAATAACAGTAATAATAATGCTAATACTAATAATTGTTATAATATATTTCAGTTCGTCTCGAAAAGCCACCGAGAACAAATTCGAAGGGGAAAAAGGTGAAAGTAAAAAAAGAAACAAACCAAGTACTTGAACATACGTCAAATACTCGTAGGAAAGAAAAAACCCCGAAAAGAGAACCCTAACACTAAAGCATTCAATACAATACTAGAGTAACAAAGAAAGAATAAATCTAAGTAAGAGCCAACAGACCTACCTAGGTTTCAACCTGCGGCTCGTCAGGGTAAGCCGACTTACCGTGACGAACCGTAGGGTGAAACCTAGGTAGGTCTGTTGGTTCTTACTTAGATTTATTCTTTCTTTATATATATAAGAAAAATTAAGGGAGACACGTTATTTCATGGTAAATCGGAATTGTAGGCCTATTTCAGGCAAACCATCATCAGCTTCCGTCTTTATTGTACAAAATATTTTACACAGATGAAATTCACAAAGACCTAAAAAAATGAATAAAAATAAAGGTCGCTCTCTTAAAAGAGAAAACTTAAGAAAAAATACATCATTACACCAGTTCGGCGAATACACACACATATTCATACATAAGCATATATATACGCAACATATAAGCAAAGAGCACGCGTAAGAGCCGATGTCAACAAAAATCTAAAGAGATATTCAGCTTGTCAGTAGATTTGAAACGTAAAGAAAGTGGGTTAGGTGAGAGAGAGAGAGAGAGAGAGAGAAAGAAAGAGAGAGAAAGAGAGAGAGAGCGTTAAAAAGAAAGGGTAAGTATCTTAAAGAGCAAACGAAAAGGGAAGAAGAAGAAAGAAGAGAGGAAAAAATTTAAAATAGAAGGAAAAGATGATAGGAAAAATGAAAATAAACATATAAATAAAAATAAATATTATATATTAACGGTGAAAGGATAAGAAATTGGAGTTTATAAAAATTAAAAATATATATTTAAGAGATAATAGTTAATCAATCGGTTGTGAACACAAAATCATCACACCACTATATAATCAAAATTTTTGGATTCTTCTATATCCACACCGCATGCTGATATATATATATATATATATATATATATATATAAACTACTAAAAATGATTTTTTTACAGTATTTATTTATTTCTATTGTTATATATGTATATATAAATATTTGACATTTCAGACAGGCCTCGGCCTTTCATCAGAAACATTTGTGTGTGTGTGTGTGTGTGTGTGTGTGTGTGTTTAGAATTATCCACTTGGTAATAAATACTAAAAATAGTATGAAATACATCATTTCTTTTTAAAAAAAACTAGGGTGGCCTAATAATTATGGCCGGTAGTGTGTATATATATATGCATATAAATATTATTTAATTATTAAGTTTTTACTCAAAATTAAATTGGACCAGTGAACGAGTTATTACACAACCTGTTTCGCACAATAACTCGTTTACAAATGAATATATATATATATATATATATATATATATATATATATATATATTTGTAGATAGACTAAACTATCGCCAGGTTCACACTCCACCCACGTCTATTGAACAGGTGAAAGGCTCATCCCTTGTTCCCTGTTTGGGATGTGGTTTCTGGATTTCTCTTTTCCAATCTTTTCACTCTTACGTAGCCCCCTGCGCATCAGTGGCGTTACCGCCTTACTCCCGGTGATATGATTAAATATATATATATATATATATATATATATATATATATATATATATGTTCACTGTATATTAAATGTTCATCCTTTGATAATGGCTTATGTAAGCCGAAAGCACAGACCTGATAAAAAAATCAACAATTATTGCGATTTCTTGTCGTCTTTCCATGACAACACTATCAAGCTAATCAGATCATACGAATGGATCTTACACAAAATAAATAGACAGAAATTGTCTATATTATTCAATGAAACCTGTATTCATGAAAAATGCTACCAAAATACACACACACACACACACACACACACACACACACACACACACACATATATATATATATATATATATATATATATATATATCTGAGAGAGAATAAAGAAAAAAGAACAAAGTAGTAAACGTATCTTTGTCTAACAAGTTTCAGTTCTATTAAAGTTTCTTCACAGGCCGAAGTATAAATGAAAAAAATAACTAAGAATAGAATTTACTGGCGTGTCGTGATTTGCGACGAGTTCTCATTGGTTAGTTATGTGCGTGGATGGTAAAGTGTATAGTAGTGTATGTGTATGCTTGTATAGAAACGCTTGTCTGTTTAGGTATATGTTGGACAGTAGCGCTAGTTAATATCAGAGCATACCAATATAGTTTCACTTTGTTATTTTTTAAAAATTTCTCATATGCATACCTGAAGAAGAACGAAGTCTATAATTTCAACGCTCGTTCAAAACTTTAATTTTAAACGGTGCTTAATATAAAGATAAAGCAATTAATATTTATTAGTAATTATCACGTGAGAACATATGAAAAACTACTACAAAACTGTACATTTTGTTTTGACATTGAAAGAACAATGTCTTATCTGGCTCATCACCTTGTTTCTTGTTTAGGATGCGGTTTCCGGTTTTCTCTTTTCCAATCTTCTCACTTTTTTTTTTCAATTGGAGTAGATAGATCTATCTATCGCCCGGTTCACCCTCCACCTATGTCTATTGAAAAGGTTAAGAGGCTTGTCCCTTGTTCCCTGTTTAGGATGTGGTTTCCGGCTTTCTCTTTTCCGATCTTTTCACTATTACGTAGCCCCCTGTACATCAGTGGCGTTACCGCCTAGCTCGGGGTGATAGGATTAAAAAAAAGTTAACTATGATGGCAATAAACCTTTTTATTTAAAAATAATTTTTGATTAGATGAAAACAGCACATCTCTTTATTTTTGGGGAAAAAATTCGTACATTTTTTTAAAAATCATTTCACCCCGAGCAAGGCAGAAATGCCACTGATGAGCGGGGAGCTACTTAACTGTAAAAAGATTAATTAGAAAAGAGTGAGGAGTACAAACTAGTTAGAAATGAGCAATCGAAAGCTGAGAATGCAGGTGCGATGACAGATACATAGGTGTAGAGAAAGGGAAGGATATACGGGGGTGGGGAGAGAACTAGAGTCCAGTGGTTAATAGATGATTATTGACATTGCATTTAAATTTCTGGGGGTTGTAGCCGTCAGGAAAGCAAGAATTTTAATGATTTAATAAAGATAACAGAAAAAAAGGAAGAAAGAGTAAAGAAAAGAGAAGAAAATAAGATGAGAAATCAACAAAAAGGAAAAGAATAAGGAAAAGGAAAGTGAAGAAAAAATAAATCAGAAACTGCAGAGAAGGAAACGGCCACTGAAAACAGCTAAAAGGGGGGAATTCAAAATTAGATCGAAAATGGATTGCAAACAGATATTTTTTTTAATCATTTCACCCCAAGCAAGTCATTCCATTGCCACTATTGCGCATGCGGCTACATAGGGGAAGGTAAAGAGGAGGAGTGGTTAGGTGTAGGAAATATCAGAAGGAAGGTGATAGATGGGTAAGGATACCGAGGATGAGGTTTGGGCAGATGGGAAGAGTGTTTGAAAGAATGGGATCGAGTTAGTGTGTTAGGAGGTGTCTATTGACCTTACACTTAAACTCCTGGAGATTGGGGAAGCAATCATGTGGAAGGGAATTCCACAGTTGGGAAGTGCGAGAAAAGAAACTGTTGGAGTAGAAGTTGCTGTTGCATTTTATCGGTTTCACTGTAAAAGAGTGGGATCTAGTTGCTAATCTAGTTTCTCGTGCAAATTCGTATCTGGGGGGCAGCAGTGATCTAAGTTCATTGGAGCAGAAGCCGTGAAAGTATTTATAGAAGAGACACAGGGAAGCCACGTCGTGCTGGTGAGAGAGAGACTGCAGGCGGTCTGCCAAGTTGGTATCGATCACATTACAGACCCTCCGCTGTACCTTGTCGAGAAGCCCGAGGAGAACCGCAGGGGCTCCCGACCAGATATGGCAGCAGTATTCAATGCACGGGCGGATGGTAGATTTATATATGTGCAAGAAAGATTCAGACGGATTGACGTAGATTACAATGTTGCAACTAAAATCTTTTGCCGTTTTAAAAAAAGGATGAAATCTAGTACACAAACATAAATATTCCTACAACATGAGATAAAGGATATTAAGAAAAAAAAAACAATACGGCCTAATATTATAAATTAGAAAAAAATTAAAAATTAAATGAAGTAACAACAACAACAACAACAACAATAATAATAATTAAAATAATAATACTAATAATGATAAACATAAAAATAAAGATCAAAAAATGAAATAATAAAATAAAGTGTATGAAAATCAATATATATATATATATATATATATATATATATATATATATATATTAATCGTAACACCCCGAGCAAGGCGGTAACGCCAGTGATGTGCAGGGGGCTACGTAATAGGGAAAAGATTGGAAAAGAGAAAGCCGGAAACCACATCCTAAACAGGGAACAAGGGATGAGCCTCTACACCTGCTCAATAGACGTGGGTGGAGTGTGAACTGGGCGATAGATAGATCTATCTACTCCAATTGAAAAAACAAAGTGAGAAGATTTGAAAAGAGAAAAACCGGAAACCACTTCCTAAACAGGGAACAAGGGATGAGCCTCTTAACCTGTTCAATAGACGTGGGTGGTCTGTGAACCGGGCGATAGACAGATCTATCAATATATATATATATATATATATATATATATATACACATAAATATGTACATATATAGATACACATACCCACACATACATATATGTATATTTATTTATTTATTTATATATTTTTCTGTTAATTCAGATAAAACTTAGCGGAAAAACAGCCATTTTCAACATGTCATTTTAAGACATGCATACTTCAACCCTTATAAACAGAGAATGAGGAAAAATTCTAAGCCTGGAGGTTAGCTTCGGTAAAGGAAGGGGTTGGGAGGTATTGGATTTTAGAGGATTAAGCTAGAGAATATTTAGTAGTAATTTCCTCTTTGATAGTGGGAGGTATGAGGCTTGACCCTTGAGTTACTTGTGGTAGGTGGTGGGGAAGTAACTGCTTAGCCAAATTAAAAAAAACCTTATTGTCACTAATTAAAAGAATAGGATAATTATTGTAATCTATACTTATTTCTATGGCGACACATTCTTATGATCTCTCTTTTTTTATTTAGGTTTTGAAATTTCAAAATTTTAATTTTTTCTGTCAAAGATAGATTACATCTACCTCTTAAGCCATTATATACAAATTAAAAATAGAATCTAACAAAAAGTCAGTCAGTTGAGTACCATACGTGATACACGCTTGGGCGATCATGTCTCGAAAGAGTCATGACCGGGCAGGATATTATCCTGCAGTAGGTTGCCATTACTATCTGCAGTAGAATGGTTGCCAACGAAGGCTATAGAACCAAATCTGTTCTGTTATTTAATCCATAACTGGAGGGAAGAGACAAATTAATAACTTTACCAAGGGTATTTGCGCGTAAGTGAATGCAATGAATTCAACTGGAATTTGAACTCGGATCCCCGAATTCTCGTTCCGAGCCAATATCCACTGCACCACAACGCACATAGTACCGCAAGTTAAAATTAATTAATACAATAAGATGGCCAAACATTCTAAGTGTAATTAGCGAGTGCAATAAAAATACTTAAGGCAATAAATAGATCCCAAATTGTAATAAAATATAGATAAATAACATAAGAAGTTAGATTAAATTATGAAGATAGTAAGATTAATGCTATAAAATGTGTGCAATTGCTGTAGTTTCATTCCTTACATTTAGTAATAGAAGGAGGATTGTAAGGTTTATCCATTAATATGTTTAAAATTTACTGGAGTTTCATGCTTTTGATTTAGTAATATGTCAATTTTAATTTATGTTATAACTAGCAGTATAGCCCGGCGTTGCTCGGGTGTAATGAAATCTTTAAAACTAATCCATGGTCCAGGAGCTCAGACTCTTTGGACGTTCGCACGAAAGACTAAAAAGCAATAGTTGTTTCAAGTTAAAGCGAAACCGTAGACTGAAAGAAAAATGAATGGATGTAAGTCAAATTTTGATTTTCTGGTATCGATATCAATAAGGTTTTTCGTCGTAAACAGAATTTTGAAGGCTAAATAAGTCCTCTGAGTAAATGGAGACTAAGAACTACAAATATACCTACTTAGAGCCAAACCTGAAGCAAAAACTAAAATAAAAGGGCTGAAAAAAATACAGACATACAGGCAGATAAACAGACACACACACAAACATCTTGCCTTTTATATATATATATGCTATCGATTTTCTGCACTGTTGTAAGAACTGCAACCTTGAAACTTCTGAATATCGTTTCTTATGTCTTTGTCTTGGAGTGTATCAAATTTGATTAAAATCGGACCACTCCTTCTATAACCCGATTTTTTCGATTATCGATTTTCAACATTTATCGGGGGTACCTCGACACAAACCCTAGCTAAGAACACTCGGAGACGCTTATATTACAACTGTGTAAATTTTCAAGAAAATCGGTTCAGCCATTTCGGAGTCTATAGGTAATGAACACACACACACACACACACACACACACACAGACACACACACACACACACACACACACACACACACACACACACACAGAAAAGTTCCATTTATAAATAAGTTTAGATTTCCATTTTATCATCTGAATGAACGATGAGAGATGATTTTTTTTTATTGTTTCATTGTATTTTCAATAATTTTTAGTAATCCTTGGATTTCCTACTGATGAGATAGAGCACATATAGACAATGGATTTAGTTAAACACATGTTAGATAACGGACATTTAGGTTGTTTTTATGGGGCAAATTAAGATCAGTAATAGAATTACTATTATTATTTTTATATAAATCCAGTATTTTATTATGTAATTTAATTATTTTTTCTTTTTTTCCAAAAATAAATGTAAGCTTTGTTTTCACATGAACAAAAAATTTAAATGAAAACTTTTATCATCATTATTAACATTCTAATCAGTCATGGTTCTTTCAATGTCAATTTTTAGTAGTTTTTCATATGTTCCCACGTAATAATAATAATAATAATAATAATAATAATAATAATAAGAAGAAGAAGAAGAAGAAGAAGAAGAAGAAGAAGAAATAAAATTCAATTTGAATAAATGTGCTAAAGCTACAGTTTTACGTGGATCACTACAAGAAACATCCTCAATTAGCTTAGACCCTGCTGAAACAATAAAAGAATTAAAGCCAGAAGAAGCTTATAAATACCTAGGTGTAAATGAGAGCGAAAACATTCACCATAAAAAAATGAAAGAAATAGTGCGTAAAGAGTACTATAGAAGGCTACGACTGATATTAAAAACTGAATTGAATTCTCAGAACAGAATTATGGCCATTAATAGCCTTGCAATCCTACTTGTCCAATATAGTTTCAACATCTTAAACTGGACTCTAAACGACATCAGGGGAATGGATTCTAAAACAAGAAAGCTTCTTTCTAAGCATAAGATGAATCATCAAAAGGCTGATGTAGACCGTCTATACATACCCCGTAAAGAAGGTGGAAGAGGCCTTATTCAGCTAGAATGGTCATACAAGACAACAACTATTGGCTTACTAACATACATGGAAACAACAAAGGACTGGATGATACAATTAGTAAGGCAACATGAAGAAAGAAAGAAAAATATTCAATAATAAAAGAAGGCAGTAAATACAAACAAGATTTACATTTAGTAGCTACTGTAGAAAAGCAAAACAGAAGCCAAGAACCAACTATTGCGACAAAAAATATGAAAATGAAAGCCAAAGATAAAGCTCTTGAACAGATGAAACAACGCTGGCAAGACAAACCTTTGCATGGCCAATATCTAGAACGTGTCAATAAATCCAATGTTGATAAAGTTAATACTCATCGTTGGTTACGTGCATCTGAATTAAAGTCTGAGACTGAAGGCTTTATTCTTGCAGCACAAGACCAAATTCATTTTACTAGAATCTTTCAGGCAAATATTATACATAATAATATGGATCCAAAATGCAGGTTTTGTGGTAAACACCAAGAAACAATAGACCATGTAGCTCAGGCTGTTCTGTACTTGCCCCAAATGAATATAAAAATCGCCACGATAGAGTGGGGCAATATTTACATTGGACAATGTGCAAACTCTATGGAAAAGCTGTAAACAAACACTGTTATGAACATCACCCAGCACCGGTTACAGAAATAGAAGATGTAACCATTCTATAGGATTACACCATCTACACAGACAGAAAAATTGAAGCAAACAGGCCAGACATTATTGTTAAAAACCAGAAGGAGAAAACTGATCTATTAATTGATATGGCTTGTCCAGCAGATTGTAACATAGCAACCAAGGAATTTGAAAAAATGTCACAACATAAAGATCTGGAAATTGAAATAGAAAAAATGTGGAAATTGAAAACAAGAGTTGTGCCAGTGATAGTGGGTGCACTTTGAATGATAAAAAATGGAACAAAAAACACATTGAAAGAATCCCTGGAAACTCCAGCTTAGAAGATATACAAAAAATTGTCTTATTAAGTACAGCCCACACACTAAGGAGAAATATGTTTATATAACGCTAGGCATGATAGGGGAAACAGAAAAAACATGAAATGGATCCATAACGACACACCACGACCTGCCTTAGGTCTTCCCGCAAAATTGGTAGGTAGTGCGACAATAGCAGAAATCGAAATATGATGAAAAATGACATAATGATATTAAAAAAAAACATTACATTGAAAGAATCCATGGAAACTCAATCTTAAGTGATATACAAAAACTTTTCTTGTTAAGTACAGCCCACACACTAAGGTGAACTTTGTCTATGTAACGCTAGGGATGATAGCGGAGATAGAAAACATGAAATGGATCCATAACGACACACCACGACCTGCCTTAGGTCTTCCCGCAAACTTGGTAGGTAGTGCGACAATAGCAGAAATCGAAATATGATGAAAAATGACATAATAATAATATATATATATATATATATATATATGGATTATTATATATTATTATTATGTCATTTTTCATCATACTTCATATATATATATATATATATATATATATATATATATATATATATACATATATGTAATGGACTCTCTCGTCGATTTCGATGTCTGAGGATCTGGCAGTTTAATTGTTTCAGTTAGTGATTTACAAATAAGGCCACAAATGAAGCAAGAGCGAGTATTGTGGGATGAGATCGCTGACCTTTTAGGTCTTGCTCTCGATTCTTGAAGACGATTCAGACGATCGAATCGAATACTTTTGAGTCCACTAAAATACGTTGATCTTCATTCTACCCGCTCCAAGGCTCAACGTTGAAGGGTGTTATGTGGTATATTGACAACTTACAATTTGCTCTTTAGCATGTTTTTCTTTATATTAACCATGGGCGTCCAATATTCCTGTAGCGCTGATCTAACTGGCTGTACATTACGATCTTGGGTATTCTGTCATCAGACATTCTTAAGATATGACCTGTCCATCGTAACTGAGACTGTATGAGAAAAGACTAGATTCCTCCAATAATACACCTATTAAACAGTTCCACGTGAGATGATCAATCTTGAAGGTTAACTCCACAGATTGCACGCAGGCAACTTTTAAGGGAGACTTCCAGCTGGCCTATATGGTAGCTGTAAGGAGTAGACGACTCTGAGACATACAAAAGGATGGCAAGGACAACAGTTCTGTAAACTCGAATTTTCGTATACAGTCTAATAGCCCGCTCATTCAACAAGTGATGTCGAAGATTTAGTTGATCTGTGTGTGTGTGTGTGTGTGTGTGTGTGTGTGTGTGTGTGTGTGTGTGTGTGTGTGTGTGTGTCTTAGTTTTTTTATGTTATTTTGTTGGGGAAAGGTTTGTAGTATTTTAATAATTATTTCTTCCTGTATGATCAGCGTGGCATAGCCTGCATTTTACTAGATAGGCATTACTTTGAATTTACCTCCACTACATTGGTGTAAGCGTTGGGAAACATACAATTTCCTGTTATTGGCTAGTTTAATGTTAATTCTATGCAGGGCTACTTTTCATTTAAGCCTTGTGTCGCCCCCACGTATATTTTTGTGCATTCATCGCATTTTAGAGCATAAATCACGCAGTTGCAGATCATATTTTTTTAAATTTCGAATGCTGACGTGTTTTCGAACTTGACGTGGTTTTCTTTTAGTCTTATGTTGCATACCCCACCTCTTTTTTTGTTGCATTTTGTGACCCCCCCCCCCCCCCGCTGTGTTGTGTGTTACTCGAATTTTGATGAGATTAGTACGTTTTTTTTTTCACTTTTGGGGTTGGCGTTTGGTCTTAACTATTTTAGTTGTCTTAAAGATTTATTTTATCATTTGTTTTAGTAATTTTGTGTCTCTTATTGTTGAAAAATGTGATATAAACAAATGAGTGGTTAGTCCGAGTGTTAAAAACTAAGGAACACACGATTAAATCAACAATAAGGTTTATTGTACTAAAGGTACAAATATTAAGAGTCCACACAATAGTCACTATGTACCAAAATGGGGCGTAGAGTACTTCCGTCCGTTCCTGGTCGTTTTCCGGTCATCAGCTCGCTCGTAATCTACTGCATGGTGTATTTATAAAGGGTGACAGTCCAATGCTAGAGGAAGACAGGTTCTTCCATTACAACACTTATTATCTTTGTAATTAATTCTGGCTTGTTTTTGTTGTGTGCGGAGAACATTTTCTACTTTTTCATGTCTTTTTCGTTTTTTCTTTTTTTCTTCTTCTTCTTCTTTTTTTTTTTTTTTTTATTCCGGAGAGATTCTAATGGTATTTTTTCTACCAGTTGGAAACCCCTGTTTATTAACAGAGTGGCGTATCCTCTTATTTGTAATGTTTTGCGTAGTTCCTCTAGGCGTATTTTACGAATGGTTTCCTCAGCGACTATTGTGAAAATTTGTCGTGCTAAGGAGTAGGGGATTGATTTTAGACAACTTTTAGGGTGGTGACACTTGAAATGGAGGTATTGTTGGATGTCTATAGGTTTATGGTATGGTAAAGCTATATTCTGGTGTGTCTACGGCTATATCGTGTTGAATACACCGGTTTTCGTCCGATCATCGAAGTTAAACAGCATCAAGCCTGGTCAGTACTTAGATGGTTGACATTTTGGAATACCCAGTACTGTAAACGTAGGGACCAAGAATGGGCCTTCAGTTTTAGGAGTTGGGCGCAGGGCTAACAACTTTGTCCCATAAAAAACAGTTGTTACGGAAATAGTAACAAAAAGTTGCTGTCCTACCCAATATTGGGTTTAACGGATGATATATTCTGAGATATAAGCTTAATTTTGGTTTGCAAGTTTCGGAGTAGATTGAGTAGTTTATTTATGTCTCCCCATATTGAACACCAAAAGATAAAACAAATATCCAGATATCTTTTCCATGATTTAGTGAATTCTGTTTTACATCTTCGCCATATTTGTGTCCTGTTTCTAGTATATCTAGGTATTCTTCTAGATATACTCGTGTGAGGGTTGCATATGTCGGTGACATTTTTGTTCCCATTGCGGTAACTGTTGTTTAATTATAATTTTGGTCGTTAAATTGGAATGAATTGTTTAAAATTAGTTCTGTGCGTTGTGGTGCAGGGGATATCGACTCGGAATGAGAAATCGGAGAGCCGAGTTCGAATTCCAGTTGAATTCCTTGCATTCACTTACGCTTTGGAAAGGTATTAATCTCTCTCTTCCCCCAGTTATGGGTTAAATAACAAGACAAATTGGGTTCTATAGCCTTGACTGGCAACCAGTCTACCGCAGAAAGCAATGGCAACCTACTGAGGGATAATCTTCTGCCAGTCAGTGATGTCTCTTTCGAGACATGATCGCCCAAGCGTGTATCACGTATAGCACTTAACTGACTGACGGGATATAATAGCTGGAATCATGATTAAGGCTGATACTGGTCATAAAGTGGGGGATCAGTTTTATATTGTCATTAAGTAATAAACTGATCCCCCACTATTTACTAGTCAATAATATAATATATCTCTTCTCCCTCTAGCTATGAGTCAAATAACAGGACAGATTGGGTTGTATAGCCTTGGTCGGCAACCAGTCTACCGCAGAAAGCAATGGCAACCTACTGCGGGATAATCTTCTGCCAGTCAGTCATGTCTCTTTCGAGACATGATCGCCCAAGCGTGTATCACGTATGGCACTTAACTGACTGGTTTCTTCTTCTAACTGACTGTATAGTAAATTCTTTTGGGAACCGTGTAGGACGTCCTTCTGTGTGTTTTTCAATTCAAAATATAATGGCTTGTTTACCTAGTTTATGGGGTATGTTGAAATACAGTCAGTTCACATCAAATGTTATTATGAGTGAACCTGGGTCTATTTTTTGCGGTATGAAGCATGCTGTCTCTGGTTAAGCTTTTTATTTTTGTAGTCTGTGGTTGTATTGTTTCACCTATTAATTTGTTCAGTTTGCTTGTTTGACAGGCCAGTCCTGCTACAATGGGTCTGAATTTAAGATTACTAGGGTTTCTGAACAACAACAGCAAAAAAAAAAGAGTGCTGGATTGCTATGTGATGTCAGTTTTTCAATATGGCAATGAATGCTGGACAATATCATCGAAGATGAAGAAAAGACTTGAAACAACCAAAATGTGGTTCTACAGAATCATACTGGATATAAAGTGGGTGATCAATTCCATATTACAATCAATATATAAACTGACCCCTCACTTGTGGTCACATCAGTTTTTATACATTTATATTCCTGAGATCCAAAAGCACAATGATACATTTCAGAAGCTGAGTAAAGTACTAAGACACGGGAAAATTTCCCTAGAAACAAGAAAGAGAGTGCTAGATTGCTATGTGATGTCAGTTCTTCAATACGGCAGTGAATGCTGGACAATATCATCGAAGATGAGGACAAAACTGGAAGCGGCCGAAATGTGGTTCTACAGAAGGATGCTACGGATATCGTGGACTGAGCATACAAGCAACGATGAGGTGTTGGAAAGAATGGCAACAAAAAGGAAATTAATACTGAGCATCAGGAAGAGACAACTGAAGTTTCTGAGACACGCAATAAGGAAGGAGAGCCTGGAGAACCTGATACTGACTGGACAGATAGAAGGAAGGAGAGACAGAAGAAGGCAGTAGATAACATATTTGCAGGGCCTGATCAGGTGGATGACGGAACGGGGGTTACCACGAGTAACAGGAGCAAACACTAAGAGCCACAAGGGATAGGGAGACGTGGAGAACCATGATCGCCTACCTCCTGAAGAGACAGGACACATAGAAGAAGAATAGGGGTTTCTGACCTGCTCACCGACGACTTATCTATTATAATTTCGATATTTTCGGCCGTCAGAAAAACAAAAGTATTTCGATATATAAAGTCAGAAATATTTTCTCTTGAAGAGTCAACCTTAGACTCGAAACACGTGTAGCCACACAAATACCATTATGAACATTTAATTTATTATACAAAAGAAGGTATATTAATGATAATGATAACAATATATCTACAGTT
>JBBBDQ010000967.1:42500-60000 GCA_037127315.1 Ascarosepion bandense
TTTATTCTTCTTTCTTCTTCTTCTTCTTCTTCTTCTTCTTCTTCTTCTTCTTCTCATCCGCCAACCTCTTCTTGTCCTCTTCCTCCTCTTTTTCATATTCTTTTTCTCTATCTCCTCTTCTTTCATCCTCTTCTCCTTCAATTTCTCCTCCTCCTCTTCCCCTTCTTCTTCTTCTTCTTCTTCTTCTCATTCACCAATTTATTCTTCTTTCCCTGCTCCTTCTTCTTCTTCTTCTTTTCATCCACCAACCTCTTCTTGTCCTCTTCCTCATCTTTTTTCTTTTTCTTCTTCTACTTTTTCTCTATCTTTTCTTCTTTCACACTCTTCTCTTTCAATTTCTCCTCCTACCCCCTTCTTCTTCTTCCTCCTCTTCTTCTTCTTCTTCTCCTTTTTCGTATTCACCAACTTAGTCTTCTTTCCTTACTCCTTCTTTTACTTCTCATCCACCAACTTCTATTTCTCTTACTCCTCCTCTTCCGCTTCCTCCTCCTTCTTTTCCCCCTCTTTCTCCTTCTTTTATTTCTCCTACTCCACCTTTCTTCTTCTTCTTTCACCCTTTTACCCCCTCTCTTTTCCCTTTTCCTGCCATTTAATCGCACAAACTCACTATGTAGTCTTTTTATATATATTTCCCCCCCCCCGGTTCTCTTGTGTTTAAAATATCCTGTGAATATTAAATTTTCCAGGCGATCTTTCGTCATCACGTGTTCCAAACATGTTTCAGTCCTCTTTTTATGATTGAAAGTATATTTTCGTTTTAGTTGCTGTTACCATAACATTTTGCCTTTCCTTGCCTCATCTACCCGAGGTATCCTCAGCAGTCATCAATTCTGGCCAAATTTCTGATGCTTCAAGTCACCTCTTCATCTGTAAAGAGATTATCCATCACTCAGTGGACACAAAGAAGATTAGATATTACATACAAGTTTAGCGCGCTTTCTTTAGTGTCTAAGGCCATTTTCTTATCTCTTAATACCCAATTCAGTTTCCGGAAGGCATCTTTTGCTATTTTGCCTTTGGGTTTCTGTGTCTTATAACTGTCACCCTTTACTGAACTTTTTCTTCTGTGTCATCTCTCTTTTGGCGATCACGGCTCTCCACAATTTCCGGTACTTTGCAGCTCTTAATTAATGTTGTCTTTTTGAAGTCTTTCCTAAACCTTTTTTTGCTAACGATTTAGACAAGCACGTACTTCATTATGCCGTTTCTCTTTGGAACGTAGGGGATCATGGCTCTCCACAATTCCTTTTTTTAAATCTTCAATTTTTTGTTATTTCCTCATAATCTTGTTCTGCCCTCAATTTACTCAAGTTAATTCTTCTTCTTCTTCTTCCATTGAGTCCATTGAGGATGTTGGCGATCATGACACTCCACAACTTCCTGTCCTTTGTTGCACTTAAAAATTTTTGTCTTTTTACTATTACTCCATGATCTAATTCGGCCTCCTTATTTACCCTAGCTCGCCCTCTTCCTTCTTCTTCTTCTTCTTCTTCTTCTTCTTCTTCTTCTTCTATGTACCTTGTCCTTTCAGGACGTTGGCGACAACAGGTTTTCACAATTTCTTACCCTTTGTAATTATTAATAAATGTTGTCGTTTTTTTTTTATCCTGTTCTGACATCCATTTACTAAATCTACTTTTTTTTTTTAATCATTTCACCCCAAGCAAGGGATTCCACTGCCACTATTGCGCACGGGGTTACATAGGGGAAGGTGGTGAGAAAGAGTGATTAGATATGGGAAATGTCAGAAGGAGGGTGATAGACGAGTAAGGATGTAGATGGGAAGAGTGTTTGAGAGAATGGATGCGAGTTAGTGTATTAGGAGGTGTCTATTGACCTTACATTTAAACTCCTGGAGATTGTAGCTGTCGGGGAAGCAAGTGTATGAAAGGGAATTCCACAGGCGGGAAGTGCGAGAGTTGGAGTAGAAATTGCGGTTACATTTTATCGATTTCATTGTAAAAGAGTGGGACCTAGTTGCTAATCTAGTATCTCGTGCAAATTCGTACCTGGGGGGCACCAGTGATCTAAGTTCATTCTTTCTTTCTTTTACAATGTGCCGTGTCCCTTCAGAACGTTGGCAAAGCAGGGCTCTTCACAATACCTTTTTTGAAGTTCTTACAATTTTTGTCTTTTTTGGTTTCCCCCATATCCTTGTTCTACTCTTTGTTTACTCAAGTTCCTCCTCTTCCTCTTCCCTCTCCTTCTTCTTCTTCTTCTTCCTCTTCTTCTTCTGTGTGCCATCTCTCTTTTGGCGATCAGGGCTCTCCACAATGTCCGGTACTTTGCAGCTCTTAATTAATGTTGTCTTTTCGAAGTCTTTCCTAAACCTTTTTTTGCTAACCATTTACACAAGCACGTATTTCAATATGCCGCTTCTCTTCGGAACGTAGGGGATCATGGCTCACCACAATTCCTTATTTTAACTCTTCAATTTTTTGTTATTTCCCCATAATCTTGTTCTGCCCTCAGTTTACTCAAGTTAATTGTTGTTGTTTTTCTTCTTCTTCTTCTTCCATTGAGTCTATTGAGGATGTTGGTGATAATGACACTCCACAATTTCCTATCCTTTGTTTCACTTAAAAATTTTGTCTTTTTGTTACCTTGTCCCTTCAGAACGTTGGCAATCAGGGCTCTTCACAATTCCTTCTTTGCAGTTCTTAAATTTTTTGTCGTTTTTTTGTTTCCCCCATATCCTTGTTCTACCCTTTCTTTACGCAAGTTTCTCCTCTTCCTTATAGAGAGCAACATTTCTGTTGCTTCAAATCTCTTCTCTATCTTTGAGGAGTTCTTTTGCCAGAATTTACTAACTTCTTGATTTTTACCTCACCAGTATGAATTGCAGACCTTGAAGGACGTTAACCATAAGAGCGCCGAAGAACGAACCTTGTTTCTGGTGGCGTGAAATATTTGTTTAATGAGAGTCGTTTCTTTCGTATAAAGAAAAAGGTATGTTAAGTGTTTCCTTGCAATGAGTATATATATATATATACATGCATATATATTTTGTCATCCGCAGACAGATCTGTTTCGCTGTATCACAGCTCACCAGTACGGTTAGACTCCGATTCCTATTTTACCCAGGATTGAAACCCGACCGAAATGGCGTCAGTCGGCGACTCTACCCCTGGGCTATGGGCGTTCGGTGGAAGTAGGCAGACTTTTTAGTGCATATCATTATACGCGCCCAATAGCTAGAGTGCTCTAATTCATTTCACTTAATGAGCGATGCGTACATGCCAGAATAGCTACTGTTTATCAAAGTCTACTATTTTTCCAGAGTGCTCAATCAGGGTGTGAGAGCGTAAATATTGTTATATATATAAACAGTGGTGATTTTTAAGCGACGATTACATGTGACAAAAGGCAGGATGTTTTTTTTTTAATCATATCACCCCAAGCAAGACGATAACGCCACTGATGCTCAGGGGGCTACGTAAGGGTAAAAAGAATCGAAAAGAGAAAGCCGGAAACCACATCCTAAACAGGAAACAAGGGATGAGCCTCTTCACCTGTTCAATAGACATGGGTAGAGTGTGAACCGGGCGATAGTTTAGTCTATCTACTCCAATTACAATATATGGGGCACCTATGAGGCACAAGGCCGAAAGTTTTGGGTACCCAGTGAAGATTGAAATCACTCAGTAAGTCAGTCAAGTGCCATACATATACACACTTGGGCGATCATGTCTCGAAAGACCCATGTCTGACTGGGCAAAAGATCATCCTGTAGTAGGTCGTCATATTAGTCAGTTAAGTAATTAGTGGAGGATCAGTTTATTACTTTATAACAATAAAAAACCAAACCCTGACTTTAAAACTTTATGTTTCCAACTATTATATTCAGTCAGTCAATTAAATGACATACGTGATACACCCTTGGGCGATCATGTCTCCAAAGAGACATGACTGACTGGGAAAAGGATTATCCCACAGTAGGTTGCCACTACTTTCTGCGGTAGACTGGTTGCCAACCAAGCCTACAGAACTCAATCTGTCCTGTTATTTAACCCATAACTGGAGGGAAGTGACGGATGAATACCTTTTGCAAGGGTATTTGCGCATAAGTGAATGCAGGGAAATCAATTGGAATTCGAACTCGGCTCTTCAATTTCTCGTTCCGACCCGATATCCACAAAACCACGGCTTACTACTCAATCGTAATTAATCTAGCAAGTGAAACTTGTCAGTCATAACACCATGTCGAAGTGTCTTCACCATTACGAGAGTGTGTCGGGAAGGTTCATGTTAATTTAATGCAGGTTATTTTTTTTTTCATAATAATCGTTTTGAGTATGTTGTGTCTTTCCTTGCAACGAGTGACAAAAAGGCATCATGTATTAATATTTGTGTATCGTTAATTAATATTTAATTAATATTTGTGTATCGTTAATTAATATTTAATTAATATTTGTGTATCGTTAATTAATATTTAATTAATATTTGTGTATCGTTAATTAATATTTAATTAATATTTGTGTATCGTTAATTAATATTTAATTAATATTTGTGTATCGTTAATTAATATTTAATTAATATTTGTGTATCGTTAATTAATATTTAATTAATATTTGTGTATCGTTAATTAATATTTAATTAATATTTGTGTATCGTTAATTAATATTTAATTAATATTTGTGTATCGTTAATTAATATTTAATTAATATTTGTGTATCGTTAATTAATATTTAATTAATATTTGTGTATCGTTAATAATAATAGTTAATTAATATTTGTGTATCGTTAATAATAATAGTTAATTAATATTTGTGTATCGTTAATAATAATAGTTAATTAATATTTGTGTATCGTTAATAATAATAGTTAATTAATATTTGTGTATCGTTAATAATAATAGTTAATTAATATTTGTGTATCGTTAATAATAATAGTTAATTAATATTTGTGTATCGTTAATAATAATAGTTAATTAATATTTTTTTTTTTTTTTTTTAATCATATCACCCCGAGCAAGGCAGTAACGCCACTGATGCGCAGGGGGCTACGTAAGGGTAAAAAGAATGGAAAAGAGAAAGCCGAAAACCGCATCCTAAACAGGAAACAAGGGATGAGCCTCTTCACCTGTTCAATAGATGTGGGTGGAGTGTGAACCGGGCGATAGTTTAGTCTATCTACTCCAATTGAAAAAAAAAATAAAATAATAAAGGAAAAGAGTGAAAAGATTGGAAAAGAGAAAACCGGAAACCGCATCCTAAACAGGAAACAAGGGATGAGCCTCTTCACCTGTTCAATAGATGTGGGTGGAGTGTGAACCGGGCGATAGTTTAGTCTATCTACTCCAATTGAAAAAAAAAATAAAATAATAAAGGAAAAGAGTGAAAAGATTGGAAAAGAGAAAACCGGAAACCGCATCCTAAACAGGAAACAAGGGATGAGCCTCTTCACCTGTTCAATAGATGTGGGTGGAGTGTGAACCGGGCGATAGTTTAGTCTATCTACTCCAATTGAAAAAAAAAATAAAATAATAAAGGAAAAGAGTGAAAAGATTGGAAAAGAGAAAACCGGAAACCGCATCCTAAACAGTAAACAAGGGATGAGCCTCTTCACCTGTTCAATAGATGTGGGTGGAGTGTGAACCGGGCGATAGTTTAGTCTATCTACTCCAATTGAAAAAAAAAATAAAATAATAAAGGAAAAGAGTGAAAAGATTGGAAAAGAGAAAACCGGAAACCGCATCCTAAACAGGAAACAAGGGATGAGCCTCTTCACCTGTTCAATAGATGTGGGTGGAGTGTGAACCGGGCGATAGTTTAGTCTATCTACTCCAATTGTGTATCGTTAATAATAATAGTTAATTAATATTTGTGTATCGTTAATAATAATAGTTAATTAATATTTGTGTATCGTTAATAATAATAGTTAATTAATATTTGTGTATCGTTAATAATAATAGTTAATCTTTAATAGATTTGTCTTGGTTCTTTTTAACACAACCACATTTTATTCAACGTAGGTGCTTTTTTTTTTTTAAATATAATAATTGTTTCTAGAAGGTTGAGTCTTTCGCTACACAAGTGTCCTATAGTATTTTGGTTTTAGACGCACACAAAATCATACATAAGAATAATGTACTATTATTTCATTTTTTTTTTTCATGCAAACTTTAAATATTTTATACATATTTAAAATTGGTGTCTTCTGTGGAGAAGATATTTATTTAATACAGATTGGTTCTTTTGTATAATAACATCTTCGAATGTGTCGAATATTTCCATGCAATAGATGCTATATATGACTTTGACATTACCTGTGGATATTCGTCTATTGTTAAAAGATGTATTTTGATTTCTTGTAAGGTACATCACACACACACAAACACACACACACACATTATTATTATTATTATTATGCCATTTTTCATCATATTTCGATTTCTGCTTTGGTCTCACTACCAACCAAGTCTGCGGGGAGACCTAAGGCAGGTAGTGGCGTGTTGTTATGACTCCATTTCATGTTTTTCTATCTTCCCTATCATCCCCAGCATTACATAGATAACGTTTTCCTTAGTGTGTGGGCTGTACTTAATAAGACAATTTTTTGTATATCTCTTAAGCTGGGGTTTCCAGGGATTCTTTCAATGTTCCATTTTTTATCATTCCAAGTGCACCTACTATCACTGGTACAACTCTTGTTTTCAATTTCCACATTTTTTCTATTTCAATTTCCAGGTCTTTATATTTTGACAGTTTTTCAAATTCCTTGGTTGCTATGTTACAGTCCGCTGGACAAGCCATATCAATTAATAGACAAGTTTTCTCCTTCTGGTTTTTAACAATAATGTCTGGCCTGTTTGCTTCAATTTTTCTGTCTGTGTAGATGGTGTAATCCCATAGAATGGTTACATCTTCTATTTCTGTAACCGGTGCTGGATGATGTTCATACCAGTGTTTGTTTACAGCTTTTCCATAATGTTTGCACATTGCCCAATGTAAATATTGCCCAACTCTATCGTGGCGATTTTTATATTCATTTGGGGCAAGCACAGAACAGCCTGAGATTAGGTGGTCTATTGTTTCTTGGTGTTTATCACAAAACCTGCATTTTGGATCCATATTATTATGCATAATATTTGCCTGAAAGTTTCTCGTGAAAAGACTTTGGTCTTGTGCTGCAAGTATAAATCCTTCAGTTTCAGACTTTAATCCAGATGCACGTAACCATCGATGAGTATTAACTTTGTCAACATTGGATTTATTGGCACGTACTGGATATTGGCCATGCAGAGGTTTGTCTTGCCAGCGCTGTTTCATCTGTTCAAGAGCTTTATCATTGGCTTTCATTTTCATATTCTTTGCCGCAATAGCCGGCTCTTGGCTTCCGTTCTGCTTTTCTACAGAATCTACTAACTGTAAATCTTGTTTGAATTTACTGCCTTCTTTTATTATTGAATATTTTTTCTTTCTTTCTTCATGTTGCCTTACTAATTGTATCATCCAATCCTTTGTTGTTTCTATGTATGTTAGTAAGCCAATAGTTGTTGTCTTGTATGACAATTCCAGCTGAATAAGACCCCTTCCACCTTCTTTACGGGGTATGTATAGACGGTCTACATCAGCCTTTGGGTGATGCATCCTATGCTTAGAAAGAAGCTTTCTTGTTTTAGCATCCATTCGCCTGATGTCGTTTAGAGTCCAGTTTAAGATGTTGAAGCTATATTGGACAACTGGGATTGCAAGGCTATTAATGGCCATAACTCTGTTCTGTGAATTAATTATTATTATTATTATTATTATTATCATCATCAAAATATAATGTTTTCCAGTTTTTGTATAAAATCTGGATCGGGATGAATGTTCTGAATAAACTGTCCGTTGTTCCTTTTTGTTCTAAATTCAAGTAAATTCGACCGGATAAGTCATTATCAAGAATTGTATGTTGTCAGTGTGACAGGTACGATTTTGTTAGCCATATCCTGAGATTTTTAAGGTATTCGCACTTGAAACAATCTAATGTGTAGCGGTTAAAGCCGGCTTGACCAAACCCTAATAACACACGGCAAATATCTCTATACGCATTTATATTTATTTTTATTCATATTTCCCGCCTATTTTAAGATCACATTTCTTGTGTCGAATGATAGTTTATTTAATGTCTCTGTTGTTTCTTTGTTGTTTTTATTTTATATAATAATTGGTTCAACACTTTTGAGTCGTTCTTTGTGTTCTATATTATCTTAGTATTATCTATGTTTTACTAGCAGTATAGCCCGGCGTTGCTCGGGTGTAATGAAAGCTTTAAAACTAATCCATAGTTCTGGAGCTCAGACTCTTTGGACGTTAGCATGAAAGACTAAAAAGCAATAGTTGTTTCCAGTTAAAGCGAAACCGTAGACTGAAAGTAAAATGAATTGATATAAGTCAAATTTTCATTTCCTGGTATCGATATCAAATAAGTTTTTTTCGTCGTAAAATGAATTTTGAAGGCTAAATAAGTCTTCTGAGTAAGTGGTATCATGGCTGAGACTAAGAACTACAATTAAAATTTGAGTACTTCTTCTATAATCCGATTTTTTCGATTATCGACTTTCGATATTTATCGGTGGTACCTCGACAAAAAACCTAGCTAAGAACACTCGCAGACGCTTATAGTAAAACTGTATAAATTTTCAAGAAAATCGGTTCAGCCGTTTCGGACTCTATAGGTAACGGACACACACACACACACACACACACACACACACACACACAGAGACAAAGTTCCATTCATAAATAAGTTTAGATTTATTATCTACTAATATTTCTGGTTAGCCTTATTTACTGATCAGCCTTGCTATCGAGGTAGGATTAAACGGTTGTTTGGTCGACGTAGATGCCAAACTGAGAGCCGATGTCATCAGAAAGGTTGTTAATGAAAAATCAAAACATCTTAGAACCAAGAATAGAGCCTTGGGAGACACCCACTTTAGTATGGAAGGATCTAGACGAGTGGCCGTTCAGGATGGCTTTCATTTCACGATTTGATAAGAAAGACATGACGGTTTTGGACAAAGAAGAAACCTAGGAGGTTATTGCTTAGGATTTCTTGGAATTTTGGCAGTCTTTTGGCTCTAGCTGCGCCTACTGCTTGATTTATTTATCTGTTTTGTTGTTATTATTACTAATAATTAGATTCACATTCTGAGCACCATTGACACAGAGAGGGCTTTTATAAATGAATACACTATTTTACTTGCTTCTGCAAAATACATAACTGGCTCACGACCCTAACACTTTGAAACAGGTATTCCCGTACTATTACAAAAATCCAGCAGCATCGAGTCTGTTGAGTATATAGATTGATTATCGCTTAGGAATACCTGGTGCTGTAAACTTTGATGTGCGGATGGTGAAATGGATAAGAGATCGGAATTGATAATCAGAGAGACGAGGTCCAGTTGTCTTTGTTTTTGTTATGTTCACTTTACGAGCAAATACCCTTTGGATAAGTGATTCTCTAAGTGTCGAGTTGATGTGGCACAACGCCGAAAGTATAGGGTAACCGGTGAGAACCAAACTCACTACTCAGCCGTAAGTGATGCTAGCGAGACAAGCTCGCTAACAATTACACCAAGCCGAGGTGCCAAAAACACCCTTTGGTATTTGGAACTTATCTCTTCTCACCCATCTGTGGGTTAAATAGTAAGAGTTGTATCACAAAACCAATATTATGCAGTTAGGAAGAATTGGAATTAAACCTAAGATTGTACAGTACTAGAAAACTGTCGCCATTTACTCATTAAAAATACTCTGTAAGTTTTTTATGAGTTTTGTTGACACCACAGCACGAACAGAAATTTCTCTGACTACATAAATAATATAAATTCAGAAAACGTACTACTTTTCATTCGTTTAAATCTAATTAAGCAAATTAGTTTAACATATATAAAGAATTCGGTGCTTACGTATTATCGGGAGGACCTTTAAAAAAACGACTCAAAAATTAAAGTAAATTATTTATTGAAACGGTTAAAACAATAAAATAACATTACATTTGTAATTCCGGAGGCCAGAACGTCGCAATTGCTTCCAAAAGTGACTCAAAGACATCAGTACAGGCAACATGCTTCCGCCACATGAATTCGGCCAAATACGACTCCAAATGGTGACGTGCAGTGCCACAGTGCTTCTTGTTTCGCCACTTTGTCGATCCCCATAGGCGTTCCACTGTCTGCGTATGAGCCCCGGTGTTCGAATCCACAAAGTTGTACTTGTGGTTGACGTTGAGGTGATGAAAGCCTGATTTTTCCAGTTCCTTGGTGTTATAAGCGGGGAAAAAAAGAAAAAGTAAAAATCAAAGGTCCTCCCGATAATACGTAAGGACCAAGAATTCCATATGTTTTTTCGGCTTCATTCAGTTAACGCGGATTAATGTGGATTAACAGTGAAGTGTCAGACGACAACAATGCTTATTATGAACGTTGTAGATTTTTAGACATAAGACTCAAATTTGACTAGACATTTTTTTATATACAAACACGATGAACAAAAAAGCATATATATCTAAACTTGTTTTATAAATGGAACTTTGTCTCTCTGTGTATGTGCGTGTGTGTGTCTGTGTGTGTGTCCGTTACCTATAGAGTCCGAAACGGCTGAACCGATTTTCTTGAAAATTTATACAGTTTTACTATAAGCGTCTGCGAGTGTTCTTAGCTAGGTTTTGTGTCGAGGTACCACCGATAAATATCGATAATCGAAAAAATCGGGTTATAGAAGAAGTGGTCCGATTTTAATCAAATTTGATGCACCTACAGACAAAGACATATGAAACGATATTCAGAAGTCTCACGGTTGGAATTCTTACAATAGTGCAGAAAATCGATAATATATATATATATATAAAAGGTAAGATGTTTGTGTGTATGTCTGTTTATCTGCCTGTATGTCAGTATTTTTTTCAGCACTTTTATTTTAGTTTTTGCTTCGGGTTTGGCTCTAAGTAGGTATTATTGTAGTTCTTAGTCTCGGCCATGATACCATTTACTCAGAGGACTTATTTATTCTTCAAAATTCAGTTTACGACGAAAAAAAACTGATTTGATATCGATACCAGGAAATGAAAATTTGACTTACATCCATTTATTTTTCTTTCCGTCTACGGTTTTCGCTTTAACTGGAAACAACTATTGCTTTTTAGTCTTTCGTGCTAACGTCCAAAGAGCCTGAGCTCCAGGACCAGGGATTAGTTTTAAAGCTTTCATTACACCCGAGCAGCGCCGGGCTATACTGCTAGTGTGTGTGCGTATATATATATATATATATATATATATATATATATATTGAATGAGCAATGATCGCAGCTCAATTACACAATTATATATATATGTAATATATATTGGGTGCGATTGGTAAATTGTCGCAATTATTTTATCATTTCAAATATTCTTTAGGCTGAGTCTGAGCTCCGGGACCTGGGATTAGTTTTAAAGCTTTCATTACATATATATATATAATTGTGTAATTGAGCTGCGATCATTGTTCATTCCATTTTCATGAAAAAAACAAACTGACAAGTTAATGCGGTTATATATATGTATTTAGGCAGTTATATATATGCATTTATTTCAAACATTTATTTCAAACATCATTGAATAATATAGACATATTCAGTCTCCTTTTTTAGTACTGGCCCTTTCCAGGTTTCTAATGAGTTACTTGATATTATACTTGATATTATGAGTTACTTGTTGTATATTAAAGATGTGCGGTGTGGTGCAGTGAATATCGACTCGGAACTACAAATCGGGTTGCTGAGTTCGAATTCCAGTGCAATCCCTTGCATTTACTTAAGTACTGAACACTTTCGAGTATTTCAAACAGCAATTATATCGACTGGAAGTTAACATTTTGAGTAAAAAAAAATAATTCAATTTCTCCGACATTTTGGAACATTTGTAAGCAAAAATTATTTCTCGGTTTTAAAAAATCTTACAAAAATAAAATGATGTTATTTGTAATATATATATATATATATATATATATATATATATATATCTATCTGTTACGTTATTTTAAAAAATTAACAAATTTAAAGTTAAATTAGTCTGATTTATTTTTAATCCTATCACCCCGCGCAAGGCGGTAACGCCACTGATATGCAGTGGGCTACGTAATAGTGAAAGGATTGGAAAAGAGAAAGCCGGAAACCGCATCCTAAACAGGGAACAATAGATGAGCCTCTTCACCTGTTCAATAGATGTGGGTGGAGTGTGAACCGGGCGATAGTTTAGTCTAGTTACTCCAAATTAAAAAAAAAAACAGTGAGAAGATTAGAAAAGAGAAAACCAGAAACCACATCCTAAACAAGGAACAAGGGATGAACCTCTTAACCTGTTCAATCGACGTGGGTGGAGTGTGAACCGGGCGATAGATAGATCTATCTACTCCAATAAGTATTAATTATTTATAACATGAAATTTAGGATGAAACCATTTTTGAAACACACTGTTGATCTAAACTCTTCCCTGTATATTTGACATGTGTTGAGAGCCAAACAGATGCGAGATTCGATAAGTGTATGGCGAAAAGTAATAACGAAATTGTGCAATTTTTTCCTGTAAGGGGAAGAAAGCGTGAAATACATGGCCTTTTAATGTACACATAGAAATTACCATACAAAAATACTTCAAATACGCAATAAGTTTTTTTGATTTTAGCAATACGAACGCATGATTTGTATTCAACTTTTCAATTTTCGATTAGTAAATACAATCTTCGCTTAATAAGTTAAACTAACGACAACTAATCTTTGAAGTATTTTGAAATATTTTTGAAACTTTATAAATTATTATGATTAAAAAAAAAATGAAAACAATTATTTTAAAATTTCATTATTAATCAAATGTTTTTCTTCGGACTTTAATGTTCTTAATAGACATTATTCATTAAAAGAATTAAAAGCATTTCAAATTAAATAATGACAATTTTATTGTATTTTTTTATTTTACTATTGGGAGCAGACTTTTGTGAAAAGGTTAGCTGTTTAAGAAAATAATAAATGGTTTACATTCCCTAATGAGTTCTACGTTTAACTATTAATGCTAATTTTTCGTAAAAAATTAAATTCTTAAAATTCCATGAATTTAATTGGAGTTGGGTAACAGATGTAAAAACAAATATTTTTACCAAGATTTTTAAAAAAATAAAAATTTGAAAAATAATTGAATTTATTTGTGAATAAATCCTGAAAGTTTCATGGAAAGCTGATATGTATTTCATTTTTGCAAGAATTTCCAAATTAATGTGTTTTTCACCGAAAAAACAAAACAAAAACAGAGTTATGTAGTATTACATTTTCCATTGTACACTTTCGTAACGATTTGGTTTCCCGCAATCTCATATCAAAACAAGATTTTCATCAAAATTGTTAGAAACGAATAATTTTTGCTTTTTAAATCATCAAAACATAACCTGATCTTTCCTTTTAATAATCGCATAAACATTTTGATGGAAAAAGTTAATTTTTATTAAGTTTGGAGCCTTTTTCCTTCATGTTATACTTTTTTTCAGTAATTTAGTAGAGCTACCGTATATATATATATATATTCTAATCTATTCTATCCTATCCTATTCTATTCTATCCTATTCTATTTTATTCTATTCTATTCTATCCTATTCTATAGTAATTCTATTCTATCCTATTCTATTCTATCCTATTCTATCCTATTCTATTATATTCTATCCTATTCTATTCTATCCTATCCTATTCTATTGTATTCTATTCTAATATATTCTATTCTATCCCATTCTATTCTATTCTATTCTATCCCATTCTATTCTATTCTATTCTATCCTATTCTATTCTATCCTTTTCTATTCTGTTCTATTCTATCCTATTCTATTCTATCCTGTCCTATCCTATTCTATTCTATTCAGTCCTATTCTATTCTATCCTATCCTATCCTAATCTACTCTATTCTATCCTATTCTATTCTATTCTATTCTATTCTATCTATTCTATCCTATTCTATCTATTCTATCCTAGCCTATTCTATTCTATTCTATTCGATTCTATCCTATCCTATCCTATTCTATTCTATCCTATTTTATTTTATTCTATTCTATCCTATTCTATTCTATTCTATCCTGTCCTATCCTATTCTATCCTATCCTATTCTATTCTATTCTGTTCTATTCTATTCTATACTATTCAATTCTATTCTAATATATTCTATTCTATTCTAACCTATTTTATTCTATCCAATCCTATTCTATCCTATTCTATTCTATTCTATTCTATTCTTTTTTATTTTATTCTATTCTATCCTATCCTATTCTATTCTATTCTATCCTATCCTATCCTATTCTATCCTATCCTATTCTATTCTATCCTATTTTATTTTATTCTATTCTATCCTATTCTATTCTATTCTATCCTGTCCTATCCTATTCAATTCTATTCTATCCTATCCTATTCTATTCAAATATATTCTATTCTATTCTATCCTATTCTATTCTATTATATTCTATCCTATCCTATTCTATCCTATTCTATTCTATCCTATTCTATTCTATTTTATTCTATCCTATCCTATCCTATTCTATTCTATCATATTTTATTTTATTATATTCTATTCTATCCTATTTTATTCTATTCTATCCTATTCTATTCTATTCTATTCTGTCCTATCCTATTCTATTCTATCCTATTCTATTCTATCCTATCCTATCCTATTCTATTCTATCCTATTCTATTCTATTCTAATATATTCTATTCTATTCTATCCTTTTCTATTCAATCCTATCCTATCCTATTCTATCATATTTTATTTTATTCTATTCTATTCTATTCTATACTAACCTGTCCTATCCTATTCTATTCTATCCTATTTTATTTTATTCTATTCTATCCTATTCTATTCTATCCTGTCCTATCCTATTCTATTCTATCCTATTTTATTTTATTCTATTCTATCCTATTCTATCCTATCCTATTCTATTCTATTCTATTCTATCCTATTTTATTTTATTCTATTCTATCATATTCTATTCTATTCTATCCTGTCCTATCCTATTCTATTCTATCATATTCTATCCTATTCTATTCTATCATATTCTATTCTATTCTATTCTGTCCTATCCTATTCTATTCTATCCTATCCTATTCTATTCTATCCAATACTATTCTATTCTATCCTGTCCTATTCTATTCTATTCTATCCTATTCTATCCTGTCCTATCCTATTCTATCCTATGTTATTTTATTCTATTCTATCCTATTCTATTCTATTCTATTCTATCCTGTTTTATTTTATTCTATTCTATCCTAGTCTTTTACAGACCTTCATATGTGTCAATTATTGCATTTTCATTTATCTGATATGTTTTCCTGTTTTTACAATTCCTAATCAACATTATTCTTTGCAACATTATTATTTAACATTTGATCTTTTCGTAAAAAATAAATAAATAAATTAAAAAAAAAAACTGGAATTAATAGAATCCAAAAACGAAAGTAACAAAACTATTTGACAACTGTTATTGTCGAAAGTGAGTTTAATGTGTCATTTTCGCCGGCTTGTCGTCTTCTTGAATCCTTCCAATCCAGAAAGGATTAAATGGAGATCGAGCCAGTGTGGTATTTATTAGGATGACATCGTGCCCCCAAGATGTCGTCTTTCCCAAACGTTGTCGCCCTGCAGCAGATGGCGTTTACGACTCGTTTGCGTATGAATTTATTGTTTCCAATGGCTTCGGTACGGATGATCCCATCACGATAAAAACGGGGGACACTTCACTATTTTCGCCCACGTTGAGTGGCTGGCCAAGACAGGTGGTTGAGACTCTTGTTCTCCAACCGGATTCAGCTAAATCGTTCGCGGCTAGGAAGGAAACATAAGGACGAGAAACAGATCGAAATGAATACGAAATTAGAAGCCCATAGTAAACAAAGCCGACAGAAAGAAAATTAAATTAGCAAATTGTGAATAAATAAGAAGGAAACACCATAACTCGTGAGAGAAATGAGTGGGAAAAGATCACCAAACTATAATGATAAAAGGATTAAAATTAAGGCCTTAGATATGAACCAAGTTTCTAGGGGTTATTTGAGGGAGCTGTTTCCATACACAATTCATGGATATGAACCCTATTCTTTAAGGTTAGGAAAAAATCTAATCTAAACTTATTTATAAATGAAACTTTGTCTGTGTGTGTGTGTGTGTCTGTGTGTGTGTATCCGTTACCTATAGATTCCGAAACGGCTGAACCCATTTTCTTGAAAATTTACACAGTTGTACTATAAGCGTCTGCGAGTGTTCTTAGCTAGGTTTTGTGTCGAGGTACCACCGATAAATATCGAAAATCGATCATCGAAAAAATTGGGTTATAGAAGGTGTGGTCAGATTTTAATCAAATTTGATACACTCATAGACAATGACATAAGAAACGATATTCAGAAGTTTCAATGTTGCTGTTCTTACAATAGTGCAGAAAATCGATAATATATATATATATATATATATATATATATATATATATATATATATGAGACAATATGTTTGTGTGTGCGTCTGTTTATCTGCCTGTATGTCTGCATTTTTTTCACCCCTTTTATTTCAGTTTTTGCTTCGGTTTTGGCTCTAAATTTTTAGTTCTTAGTCTCAGCCATGATACCATTTACTCAGAGGACTTATTTAGCCTTCAAAATTCAGTTTACAACGAAAAATACTTATTTGATATCGATACCAAGAAATCAAAATTTGACTGACATCCATTTATTTTTCTTTCAGTCTACGGTTTCGCTTTAACTGGAAACAACTATTGCTTTTTAGTCTTTGATGCCAACGTCCAAAGAGTCTGAGCTCCAGGACCATGGATTAGTTTTAAAGCTTTCATTACACCTGAGCATGCCGGGCTATACTGCTAGTTGAAGATAAACTGGCCTTGCAGATAATTTCTACAGAACCTTCAGTTCGATCCTCATTTTTTTCTCCTTTAGTGAAACAGCTGTCATTTTCTGGGACAGGAGGCTCGGAAAATGTAACATTCACAAGACGTGCAGAAAAGACTGAAAGCGAAAGTGAAAACGGACAGGGATGTGAATAAGGTGTAGAGAAGTAGAGCAACAAAAAGATGTTGTGGAGAACCATGATTGTCAAGGTTTTGAAAAAACGTGATTTACAAAAGAAATAGGAGCAGTGAAATATGCAATAAGAATTATCTACATAGAGGTCGCAGGGTCGAATCCTACATATCGTCCCCTATGTAGATAGGGGTTGCAGGTTCGAATCCTGCCGAATGACACACATTTTCGTAATAAAAATTTATCGTAAATAATCAGGCCGGTAGATATAAATATATAATACTGTTTAATTAAAAAACAGAATATCTACTTAAATACGAGTATCCATAAAAAATAATGTTCAAACAATTTACAAAGTATCATCTACTACAAAGTGTACATTTTTTCGATATTGAATGAACAATATCTCATCGGGTAGTGTTGGCCTTTCAATGTCGATACAAAATGTACACTTTGTAGCAGATAATAGTTTGCACAT
>JBBBDQ010000967.1:65000-102500 GCA_037127315.1 Ascarosepion bandense
TCGAATAGCTTAATTTGAACCTAATGATATTACGCGCGCATTCAACGAACAAATATCTATCAGGTGCCTGGACACAAATCAAATATCAACGGCCTCGTTCTGAGTCTGACCATATTTAGAAAGAAATTAACATCAACATTGAAGACAAACAGGTGCTTTTGCTGTAATCCAGTCTCGGTGAGATTGCCCCCATGGGTAAAGATTCCGAAGAAGTGAGTGGGGCTGCAAAACTATATTGGCGCATGCATATTGCTTTGCAAAAGATATGTAACAGACCCGTGAGGCGAAAATCCAGTCATGAAATTTCTTAGGTAGTCAGATATTACGCGTTAACATCGCAATATATGCGTGTGTCGAAAAATAAGTCATTTTCAAATCCAAATTTAAGTAGGTACCTTAAAAAAATAACTTAAAAAAAAACAAACTATAATATGGTGATAAACTCTTCTACACACACAAAAAAAGTTTTATCGTCAAAATCTTTATAATATTATTAAGAGGAAAGACCAAAGTTTGGTTTTATTATCTAATTATACTTTTTAAACATTTTTAGAATATTCGAAATTTTAGTTAATTTTTTCGGTGTGAATGGACTATAAAATAACAACAAAATTTAGTTTTTTTTTTCTTTTTTCTTTTTCTTTTTTTTTTTTTTTCAGTGAAAGAGACATTGATTTGGAAATTCTTGCATGAATCAAATAATGCCCGGATTTTAATGAAACTTTCAGGAATTATTCAGAAATAAAGGAAATTATTTTAGAAATTATCTTTTTAGAAATAATATTTCAGCATTTTTTTTACATGTGTTGAACCCGACCGATTTTACGAAAACTGCAAAAATTCAACAAAATAAATTTAATCTAATAGATGACATCACTTAAAAGCAGAAATCCTTGGAGAATTTCAATTGCAATTAATTTTTTATAAAATTGGAAACTGTTTCACCAAAACTTTTATCTGAATCGTAAAATTAAAAAAAAACGTAATAAAAATAAGAAAGAAGAACATTAATTTACTTTATCAATAATATAGATTTAATCGATCTACATTGTAATAATTTTGAGTAACTGGATATTTCTAGTTGAAGTGGGTTTTTTAATTCGATGGGAACCTTTGAAAACTTGTATTTCAATGTAATACATGCCTTTCAATCGCGATACATCTGTGTAGGAAATGATATTTAGAAAAAAAAATGCAGTTGTTAATGAAGTAAATTGGATGACAATATTTACATTATTCGGACTAATGTCCTCATCTTTGTTACCATTTGTACGACGTTTAATAAGAGATCATTCTATTTGTTTATATTTCTGAGATGAGGTAGTATTTACAGTATTTACATTATTCGAACAATTTTCTTCATCTTTGTTGCCATTTGTACGACGTTTAATAATAGATCATTTTATTTGTCTATATTTCTGAGATGAGGTAGTATTTACAGTATTCACATTATTCGGATTATTGTCCTCATCTTTGTTACCATTCGTACGACGTTTAATAATAGATCATTCTATTTGTCTATATTTCTGAGATGAGGTAGTATTTACAGTATTCACATTATTCGGACTAATGTCCCCATCTTTGTTGCCATTTGTACGACGTTTAATAATAGATCATTTTATTTGTCTATATTTCTGAGATGAGGTAGTATTTACAGTATTTACATTATTCGGACTATTGTCCTCATCTTTGTTGCCATTTGGACTACGTTTATTGAAAATTTACATAGTTGTACTATAAGCTTCTGCGAGTGTTCTTAGCTACGTTTTGCGTCTAGGCACCCCGATAAATATCGTAAATCGAAAATCGATAATCGAAAAAATCGTGTGATAGAAGAAGTGGTCCGATTTTAATCAAATTTGATACACTCATAGACAAGACATAAGATACGATATTCAGAAGTTTCAAGGTTGCAGTTCTTACAATAGTGCAGAAAACCGATAATATATATATATAAGAGGCAAGATGTTTGTGTGTGTCTGTTTATCTGCCTTTATGTCTATTTTTTCAGCCCTTTTATTTTAGTTTTTGCTTCGGGTTTGGCTCTAAGTAGGTAATATTGTAGTTCTTAGTCTCAGCCATGACACCATTTACTCAGAGGACTTACTTATTCTTCAAAATTCAGTTTACGACGAAAAAAACTGATTTGATATCGTTACCAGGAAATCAAAATTTGACTTACATCTCAGTCTACGGTTTCGCTTTAACTGGAAACAACTATTGCTTTTTAGTCTATATATATATATATATATATATATATATATATATATATATATATACTAGCAGTATAACCCGGCGTTGGTCGGGTGTAATGAAAGCTTTATAACAAATCAATGGTCCTGGAGCTCAGACTCTTTGGACGTTGCCACGAAAGACTAAAATCAATAGTTGTTTCCAGTTAAAGCGAAACCGTAGACTGAACGAAAAATGACTGGATGTATATCATTGATTTTCTGCATTATTGTAAGAACAGCCATCTTGAAACTTCTGAATATCGTTTCTTATGTCTTTGTCTATGAGTGTATCAAATTTGATTAAAATCGGACCACTCCTTCTATAACCCGATTTTTTCGATTATCAATTTTTCATATTTATCTGGGGTACCTCGACACAAAACCGAGCTCAGAACACTCGCAGACGCTTATAGTACAACTGTGTAAATTTTCAAGAAAATTGGTTCACCCGTTTCGGAGTCTATAGGTAACGGACACACACACAGACTCACACACAGACAAAGTTCCATTTATAAATAAATTTAGATTAGATATATATATATATATATATATATATATATATATATATATATATATGTGTGTGTGTGTGTGTGTGTGTGTGTGTGTGTGTGCGTGTGTGTGTGTGTGTGTGTTTACATATCCGATTGAACACCTCTTTCGCTACCGATAATCGTAATTAGATTCCATAGGCACCATTTTTCCTCTGCGGGGAATACCACACGAACCTCTAGCCGAGACGTTAAAATCTCTTTTGGCTCCATCCAAAATATCGCGTTTAGGCGCATTCTGTTGGCTTTGTTTAGCCACCCGCTATATTAAGCGAGTGGCAAATGCTGATATCAGATACGTTTTGTCCCTTGCTGGCCTTTTTACCATTCTTTTATTCGTTTTATGGGGAAACTGACCGGATTCGAAGCGCCTTTTGTCGATTAGAATCAGTGATAAGAATATTGCTTTTCTCAGTCGGGTTTTAGAAAGACAAATCGACCTCTGGATTGACGGAATATTTTGGGAAGTTCCATTTTTATAAACTAAGCAAAAGGTTTCAAATTCAGTCATCTTATTGTCACTTCCTTCTTCTTTTTATATGTGCCGTGTCTCTTCTGGATGTAGGCGATCATGACCTTCCACAGCTTCCTATCCCTAGTGGCTTTAAACACGCTTTCTCTAGTTAACCCACCCAAAACACGCTCTGTCATCAATTTTGAACAATTGATGACAGAGCGTGTTTTGGGTGGGGTAACTAGAGAAAGCGTGTTTAAAGCCCATATATCGAGAATATATGTGTATGATAACTAATATGACCACAAAGTGAGGTATCAGTTTATATACTGATTATAATACAGAATTGAGCCCCACTTTATATTTTACTCAAACATTAATAAATAGGTTTTCTTCGTCTAGAGATCCTGGTTATGGTGGTAAACTGCATCCAGCAGCAAGGCCTCTGATTGGGAGGTTCTGAGGAGCCTGGAACCACCACTTAATTGCTGTTGTTCTTAGGTCCACCCTGTCCCGGGCTGGTAGCACCTGTGAGGGTCCCAGCTATGGGCAAGTAGTTTATCCCTAAACTGCAGTCAAAACACTATGAAAGTATAAAAATAGACTTTGATAGTCATTTTTGAAGGAAGGATATTACTAACAATTCATTTTTGATGGGAAAAAGATTATCAACAATACATTTTTGAATTTAAAAAAATTACCAGCAGTAATGCAAACCTAGAAGATGTCTTCAGTTTTCTAAAATAAAAAAAATAAATTTTCATCAAAATCTAACTAAATCAACCTTTTCACTATAACTGAACATTACAAAATACATTTAAACCCCAACATTTGGCATTAAATAACCCACAGAGGTGTTGATATGCCGTTAAACAAAACTCAAACTCAATCTTGGTCTCCCTAAAAGAGCAATAAGTGATCATTTGTCGTACAAAAAATCAGTAAAGTCCTATAACCGAACATTAAAAAATACCTTAAAACCCCAAGTTTTTGGCATAAAATAACCCACAGAGGTGTTGATATGCCGTTAAACAAAACTCAAACTCAATCTTGGACTCCCTAAAAGAGGAATAAGTGATCATTTGTCGTATAAAAAAATCAGTAAAGTCCTATAACCGAACATTAAAAAATACCTTAAAACACCACCTTTTTGGCATTAAATAACCCACAGAGGTGTTGATATGCCGTTAAACAAAACTCAAACTCAATCTTGGACCCCTAAAAGAGGAATAAGTGATCATTTGTCGTATAAAAAAACCAGTAAAGTCCTATAACCGAACATTAAAAAATACCTTAAAACCCCAAGTTTTTGGCATTAAATAACCCACAGAGGTGTTGATATGCCGTAAAACAAAACTCAAACTCAATCTTGGACTCCCTAAAAGAGGAATAAGTGATCATTTGTCGTATAAAAAAATCAGTAAAGTCCTATAACCGAACATTAAAAAATACCTTAAAACACCACCTTTTTTGCATTAAATAACCCACAGAGGTGTTGATATGCCGTAAAACAAAACTCAAACTCAATCTTGGACTCCCTAAAAGAGGAATAAGTGATCATTTGTCGTATAAAAAAATCAGTAAAGTCCTATAACCGAACATTAAAAAATACCTTAAAACCCCACCTTTTTGGCATTAAATAACCCACAGAGGTGTTGATATGCCGTTAAACAAAACTCAAACTCAAACTCTACGTCTAGGGAGTCTTCTTCTTCTATGTGCCGTGTTCCTTCAGGACGTAGGCGATCATGGCCCTCCACATCTTCCTATCCCTAGTAGCTCTTAACACCGTTTTTCTTGTTACACCTCTTCAGACCCTCCCCTGCCATTCATTTGCTCAAGCTCATAAATCTAGAATATAAATGTATAAAAACTCACCTGACCACAAAGTGAGAGATCAGTTTCTATAGTGATTATAATATAAAATTGATCCCCCACTTTATATGAAGGAACATTACTAAGTTTTCTACATCTAGGAAACCTTCTTTGTGGCGTGTTCCTTCGGGACGTAGGCGTTCATGGCCCTCCACATCTTCCTATCCCTTGTAGTTCTTAACACCCTTTCTTTTGTTAAACCTCTTCAGACCCTCCTCTGCTATCCATTTGATGAAAACCATAAATCTCACATATATATGTAAAGAAACTCACATGGCCACAAAGTGAGGGATCTATTTATATATTGATTACAATAGAAATTTTTCGCCCTTTTGTATGAACTTGATAATTTCTTGTTTGTTTATCGAATTCTGATTCGGTATGAATTTACCTTTTTGCAATACTGAGTAGTTGCTTATATCTCTTCTTGTATGTGCCGTGTCCCTTCAGGACATATGCGATCATGGCCCTCCACATCTTCCTATTCCTTATAGCCCTTAACACCCTTTCTTTTTTACGCCTCCCACACCCTGCTCTGCCATCCATTTGCTCAAGCACATAAATCTAGAATAAAAATGTACAGCAACTAGCATGGCCACAAAGTGCTGGATTGGTTTATATATTCATTATAATAAAGAATTGATCCCCCACTTTATCTTTTATTGAAACATTAATAAATAATTTTTCTACGTCGTGGGACACTTCTTCTTCTTCTATGTGCCGTGTCCCTTCAGGACGTAGGCGATCATGGCCCTCCACATCTCCTTATCACTTGTAGCTCTTAACACCCTTTCTCTTGTTATCCCTCACAAACCCCGCTCTGTGACCAAGCTCTTAAATCTAAAACATAAATGTTTAAAAACTAGCAGGGCCACAAATTGAGGGATCAATTTATATATTGATTATAATATAGAATTGAACCCCCATTTTATAAATGTTTAAAAACTAGCTGGGCCATAAATTGAGGGATCAATTTATATATTGAAACATTAATAAATATGTTTTCTACATCTAGGGAGTTTTCTTCTATGTGCCGTTCCCCTTCAGGACGTAGGCGATCGTGACCCTCCAAATCTCCCTATCACTTGTAGCTCTTAACACCCTTTCTTTTGTTACTCCCGCTAAACCCTGCTCTGTGATCAAGCTCTTAAATCTAGAACATAAATGTTTAAAAACTAGCATGGCCACAAATTGAGGGACCAGTTTATATATTGTTTATAATATAGAATTGAACTCCCACTTTATATTTTACTGAAACATTAACAAATAGGTTTTTTATGTCTAGAAATTTTTCTTCTATGTGCCGTGTTCTTTCAGGACGTAGGCGATCATGGCCCTCCACATCTCCCTATCACTTATCACTTAACACCTTTTCTTTTGTTATCCCTCCCATACCCTGCTCTGTGATTCATTTGCTCACGCTCATAAATCTAGAATATAAATGTATTGAAACTAACATGGCCACAAAGTGAGGGATCAGTTTATATATTGATAATAATATAAAATTGATCCCCACTTTATATTTTACAGGAACCTTAATAAATAAGTTTTCTAGGCCTAGGAATGCTTCTTCTATGTAACGGGTCCTTTCAGGATGTCGACGATCTTGGCCTTTCACATCTCCTTATCACTTGTCACTCTTAATATCCCTTCTCTTGTTATCCGACTCAAAACCTGCTCCACAATCCATCTACTCAAGTCTATCAAGTATTCCATGAGTTGCTTTCCATTGTCTCTTTTCCCTTCTATCCGTCCGTGGGCATCAAGCTCTCCAAGCCTTCTTTCCTCGTTAAATTTCCCAAAAACTTCGGCTGTCTTTTCCTGGTGTTATGTATCACTTTCCTTCTCGTGTCCATCCTCTCTCGTTGTTACTCACCTGTTCTGACTATGGTATCCTCAGCGTCCTTCTGTAGTACCGCATTTCGGTTGCTTGAAGTATTTCTTTCATCTTTGATGAGATTGTCAAGCATTCGTTACCTGGTCAGTGAGGAGTTATCATGCCGCCTCTGAAGTTGACTCTGATTCCTAACAGTATTTCAGTCGCGACATTGCGCCACATTTAACCATTTTTCAGTTATTTCCTTAATCATTTCACTTCAAGAAAGGCAATAAAGTTACGCAAGCGATTATTGAGTGTGAGAAAACGTGAAAAAAATAAAACGCTATTAAGAAGAGAGAACAATAAGAAGGAAGAAAGACGATAACTATTGATATTACGCCGAATTGGAGGTGAGTTCCATCAGCGAGAAGAGCGTGAGACGAAATAAAGCTTTAGGTAAAATCTAGATCAGGGATAGGAAAGCTTTTTTGAGTAAAGAGCCGCACGACATATAACTGACCAAAAGGCGATCGGCACTACTAAAAATATGAAAAGTCATTTTTTTACAGTAGGTAAATACGCTCTTGGGCAATCATGCCTCGAAAGAGACATGACTGTCTGGACATAAGATTTTCCCGCAGTAGGTAGCCATTACTTTCTTCGTTATACTGGTTGATAACCAAAGCTATAGAACCCAATCTTTTCTGCTATTCATTCCTTTTATCCATATTAGTAAGTTAGGTAATTAGTGGGGGATCAGTTTATTACTTCATAACAATAAAAAAGCAAACCCCCACTTTATGCCCGGTAGAAACTTTATGTTTTCAATTATTATATTCAGTCAGTCAATTAAATGCCATACGTGAGACACGCTTGAGTGATCATGTCTCGAAAGAAATATGAAGAAGATTTTAATGAAAAATGAAACTAACTGTGCCAATACAACGAATTCCACTGAAATTCGAACTCGGCTCTCCGATTTCTAGTTTCAAGCCGACATCCACAACGCACATCCTGAGTCAGTTAAGTGCCATACGTAATACACGCTTAGGCGATCATGTCTCGAAAGAGACATGACTGACTGGGCAGAAGATTATCCCGCAGTAGGTTGCCATCGCTTTCTGCGGTAGACTAGTTGCCATCCAAGGCTATAGAACCCAATCTGTCCTGCTATTTAACCCATAACTGGAGGGAAGTGACGGATTAATACCTTTCCCAAGGGTATTTACTGCGCTTCAATTCATAAAGTTTAGGTATCACAGAGGAAAGTTCACCAGAACAATTATTATAGAAGTATTTATAGAAAAGGCAGAGGGAAGGTGGAAAAGTGACTGAGGCCGAGATGTCAGTTCAGGACCGATAATATTGCAGATTCTTTGCATTTTATTTGAATGTTTATTTGATAAACGGCGTATATTTTGCTAAACGGCTAACTTGGTTGTGAAATTTATTTTTTCTTTTATTTGCCGTGCGCTGTAAAACTTAGGCGCACATGGCCCTCCACATCTTTCTGTTTCTCTTTTGCTATCTATTTGCGCAAGTCCTTTAAGAAAGCAACGCGCTGTTTTCTCTCTCCCTCTAATTTCTATCCGCCCTGTGAGTACCAGATTCTTCAAGCCCCCTTCCTCATTGCGTGTCCCAGAAATTTATCTTACTGTATGTTAAGTATAAATTAACATTTTGTTTCCATTCTCCCCAAAACCTCGTTGTTGTTCTAATATTCGACGCATGGCATACTCAGGATCTTTTGGGGGACAGCATTTCTGTGGCTCCGAGCCTCTCCTTCATCTTTGAGGAAATTTTTCCAGCATTCACTGTCATACAAGAGGACAGATATCGCGTAGCAATTCAAAATTATTTTAAATGCGCAGACAATACTCCTTAACAGAAGGTTGGATTTTAGGTATTTTAAAAAAAATATTTATAGTAAGTTAAAAAAAAATGCGAAATTTACATTCGTTACATTTTTGACATACTACGAGGGTGATTCAACAAATAAGGTGAATATTTCGGTATAAGGATTTCTACGAGAGTCATTCAATAAATAAGGTGAATATTTCGGTATAAGGACTTCTACGAGGGTCATTCAATAAATAAGGTGAATTTTTCGGTATAAGGACTTCTACGAGGCTCATTCAATAAATAAGGTGAATTTTTCGGTATAAGGATTTCTACGACAGCCATTCAATAAATAAGGTGAATATTTCGGTATAAGGACTTCTACGAGGGTCATTCAATAAATAAGGTGAATTTTTCGGTATAAGGACTTCTACGAGGGTCATTCAATAAATTAGGTGAATTTTTCGGTATAAGGACTTCTACGAGGGTCATTCAATAAATTAGGTGAATTTTTCGGTATAAGGATTTCTACGAGGGTCATTCAATAAATAAGGTGAATATTTCGGTATGAGGATTTCTACGAGGGTCATTCAACAAATAAGGTGAATATTTCGGTATAAGGATTTCTACGAGAGTCATTCAATAAATAAGGTGAATTTTTCGGTATAAGGACTTCTACGAGGGTCATTCAATAAATAAGGTGAATTTTTCGGTATAAGGACTTCTACGAGGGTCATTCAATAAATAAGGTGAATTTTTCGGTATAAGGATTTCTACGAGGGTCATTCAATAAATAAGGTGAATTTTTCGGTATAAGGACTTCTACGAGGGTCATTCAATAAATAAGGTGAATATTTCGGTATAAGGATTTCTACGAGGGTCATTCAATAAATAAGGTGAATTTTTCGGTATAAGGATTTCTACGAGAGTCATTCAATAAATAAGGTGAATATTTCGGTATAAGGACTTCTACGAGGGTCATTCAATAAATAAGGTGAATTTTTCGGTATAAGGACTTCTACGAGGGTCATTCAATAAATAAGGTGAATTTTTCGGTATAAGGACTTCTACGAGGGTCATTCAATAAATTAGGTGAATTTTTCGGTATAAGGACTTCTACGAGGGTCATTCAATAAATTAGGTGAATTTTTCGGTATGAGGATTTCTACGAGGGTCATTCAATAAATACGGTGAATTTTTCGGTATGAGGATTTCTACGAGGGTCATTCAATAAATAAGGTGAATATTTCGGTATAAGGACTTCTACGAGGGTCATTCAATAAATAAGGTGAATTTTTCGGTATAAGGACTTCTACGAGGGTCATTCAATAAATTAGGTGAATTTTTCGGTATAAGGACTTCTACGAGGGTCATTCAATAAATAAGGTGAATTTTTCGGTATAAGGACTTCTACGAGGGTCATTCAATAAATAAGGTGAATTTTTCGGTATAAGGACTTCTACGAGGGTGATTCAATAAATAAGGTGAATATTTCGGTATGAGGATTTCTACGAGGGTCATTCAATAAATAAGGTGAATATTTCGGTATAAGGACTTCTACGAGGGTCATTCTATAAATAAGGTGAATTTTTCGGTATAAGGACTTCTACGAGGGTCATTCAATAAATTAGGTGAATTTTTCGATATAAGGACTTCTACGAGGGTCATTCAATAAATAAGGTTTATTTTTCGATATAAGGACTTCTACGAGGGTCATTCAATAAATAAGGTGAAATTTTCGGTATAAGGACTTCTACGAGGGTCATTCAATAAATAAGGTGAATTTTCCGTATAAGGACTTCTACGAGGGTCATTCAATAAATAAGGTGAATTTTTCGGTATAAGGACTTCTACGGGGGTCATTCAATAAATAAGGTGAATTTTTAAGTATAAGGATTTCTACGAGAGTCATTCAATAAATAAGGTGAATTTTTCGGTATAAGGATTTCTACGAGGGTCATTCAATAAATAAAGGTGAATTTTTCGGTATAAGGACTTCTACGAGGGTCATTCAATAAATAAGGTGAATTTTTCGGTATAAGGACTTCTACGAGGGTCATTCAATAAATTAGGTGAATTTTTCGGTATAAGGACTTCTACGAGGGTCATTCAATAAATTAGGTGAATTTTTCGGTATGAGGATTTCTACGAGGGTCATTCAATAAATAAGGTGAATATTTCGGTATAAGGACTTCTACGAGGGTCATTCAATAAATAAGGTGAATTTTTCGGTATAAGGACTTCTACGAGGGTCATTCAATAAATTAGGTGAATTTTTCGGTATAAGGACTTCTACGAGGGTCATTCAATAAATAAGGTGAATTTTTCGGTATAAGGACTTCTACGGGGGTCATTCAATAAATAAGGTGAATTTTTAAGTATAAGGATTTCTACGAGGGTCATTCAAGAAATAAGGTGAATTTTTCGGTATAAGGACTTTTAATACAGATAGAAGCTTACTTTTTTTTAAATTTTTTTTCCTTTACTACTTTTTCAAAGGTGATTTAATGCTTTTTGCAGACTGAAAAAAAAAGCTTTGAGAGTTTTGGAGATGAACAAAGATGGCCGACTGTTGTGGAATAGTTTTCGCACTGAAGGTAATAATCTTACTACGCCGATTTGCTAATTGATTTAACACACCTAAAATGTCAGGAACTTGGTAATCTTTCACTGTAAGATGACTCCTTAGTATTCGGCTAACTGCCGACTAATAGCAACTGCCTGGTAGTTCTATTGAACTCCAATGGAACTCTAAAGAACTCTCTAGAACTTCTAAGAACTCCTATAAACTTTCCCAAAACTTCTCAAGTTCACTTCCTGTTAACTCTTATTAATATAGGAGGGAGAGTTCATTATCTGAGAAATAGATGTGTTTCATCATAACATTGACTAAGAGACATACTCCAGGATTGAATAGAGGTCAGTTATCACTTTTTTGGTTGCTGAAGGGTGCAAACCAGTTGAAATTCATAGAAGAATTTTAACTGTGTATGGTGTCACATGTTTCAGCCAAAAAATGTCTACAAGTGGGCTAAATTGTTTAAAGAAGGATTAAGTAGTGTTGAGGATGAAGACAGGCCTGGGAGGCCTACAGAAGTGAGGTCTCCTGAGGTGATCGAATCAGTCAATGACCTCATTCAGGGTGACAGTGGAGGACATTGCAGGGACTTTGAGCCTATCTGTCGGGGCAGCACACAAAATTGTCCATGATGATCTTGCCTACTCGAAGGTCAGCTGCCGGTGGCTGCCAAAGAGGCTTACTGCAGAGCACAAACAGAAGAGGGTCGAGTTGTCCCAGGAGTGTCTCTCCCGCTATGAAAAGGATGGTGATGAGTTTCTGAAGAGGGTGGTCCCTTGAAAGCGTTCACGAGAGGCACGAAGTTTGAAAGTGACGATGAAGTCAAAAGTGATGTGAGCGATTGGCTGCGACATCAATCCAAAGATTTTTACGCTGAGAGAATACGGAAGCTTGTGCACAAATGGGAACAGTGTGCGACACTGCTGGGAGACTACGTTGAAAAAAGTAAGCTTCTATCTGTATTAGAAGTTCTTATAACGAAAGATTCACCTTATTTATTGAATGACCCTCGTATATATATTTGGCTTGGGCAACCCAAGGTGATGTAATAGTTAGCAAGCTTGTCTCGCTAGAACCTATTACAACTGAGTAGTGAGTCCTATCCTCACTGGGTACCCCATACCTTTGGCCTTGTGCCACATCTAAGTGGCGCTTAGGAAAGCAATTATATATATTTGGCCCTGTAAATAGATATACTATTTGCATCGAGCCTACACCTTGATAAATTTTAGTATTAATAAAATTAATATTAATAGAATCAGGATTTTACCTTTTGCTCATCCTTTTTGGATTTAATATATATATATATATATATATATATATATATATATATATATAAAGGGAAACGCAACACATCATTTAAATTGGTTATAAATTATAATTCATTTAAATGAGTTAAATTAGCTCATTTCAGCATACCACACAATATTTGTTCCATTCGTTACAAAATGATTATAATGAAATGCTTATTCCGGTAAAAAATTTCATCATGAATGGAACGAATATTGTGTGGTCTGATGAAATGAGATATTTTAGCTCATTGAAATGAATTATACTTTATAACCATTTTAAATGACGTGCTGACTTTTCCTTTATAAATATCATATTCCTCTGGATAACAACCACTGATCTCTCTATACAGATATAACACTTCATATTTTATATTAAGTTGGTCTTGTTGGATTATCCTCGCCGTTTATGGACTTGACATATATATATATATATATATATATATATATATAGTCATCCGCAGACAGATCTGTTTCGCTGTATCACAGCTCATCAGTACGGTCGGTTAGAATCCGATTGCTTTTTAACCCAGGATTGAAACCCAACCAATATATATATATATATATATATATATATATATATATATATATATATATATATATATATAAATGCAGGTTTCATTGAATAATATAGACAAGTTTTGTCTATTAATTTTGTGTAGGATCCGTTCATACCGTCTGATATACTTGATGCTGATGTCGTTCAAAGACAACAAAAAATCACAGTAATTGTTGATTTTTTTATCAGATTTCGGCTCACATAAGCCATTATCAAAGAGTAAATATTAACACACAGTAAACATAGAACATTTAAGTTATTAACAATAAAGAGAATTGAATTGAAAATATAAGTCCATCCCTACCATGGCGGATGGCCGAAGACATCACCATCAAGTATATCAGACGGTATGAACGGATCCTACACAAAGTTAATAGACAAAACTTGTCTATATTATTCAACGAAACCTGCATTAATGAAAAAATGCTGCCAAAATACACACACAATATATATATATATATATATATATATATATATATATATATATGCATTTCAGAAATTAATTGAGTTCTTCCGGTGACTGACGTGTGTATACACTGCTTATAGACAACATGTTAATATTTCCCTTTCTCATTCCGTGCGCCTATTGCTTAGGGGGTTGCGACACCGACACACAAAATCGGACGTATTTTGATCCCGACCAGAAGCAAGTGGATGTGTCTAGCCACACTGATGAGCTGTGATACAGCGAAACAGTCTTGTATGTGGACGACTAATACACACACACACACACACACACACACACACACACACACACACACACATATATATATATATATATATATATATATATATATATATATAAACCCTCAAAGCTATTGGGCGGGTATAATGATAATATGTACGCTAAAACATCTGCCTCCTTCTACTGAGCGCCCGTAGCTCAGAGGTAGAATCGCCGACTGTCGCCAATTCAGTCGGGTTTCAATCCTGGATAAAAAGCAATCGGCTGTCTAATCGTACTGATGAGCTGTGATACAGCGAAACAACTGTCTGCGGATGACTATATATATATATATATATATATATTAGTCATCTATAGAAAGAGGCTTGTATATATATATATATATATGCAAGTCTGTTTCTATCTCTCCAGTTCTCTTTGCTAATAATAATGTGCCCATCACGATTTGTTTTATCTACCAGTCCGTTTATGGAGCGTTAAACTAAACCTAATAAGTTGTTTTGGCGCCTTTTCTTGATTGATCTTTACAATCTGTTCTCGCGTGTTATCACTCATTTATTTCGAGACTTCGTTGTTATGGACCGTGCCAATTTAGGCGAAGTTCAATCGTTTCAGGCGCCAAAAGCTAATATATATTTAGTTCGATTTTTCGTAATAAATTTCCGACGTGTTTTTTTTTATGTTCTCAGTACGCGCCAATACAAAACCCCAAGCTGTCAGACTAGCCTAATATTGCTAAATGTCTTTGAATATTTATTGCATAACATTATATTGGGATTTAACAATACTACCGAACAGAAGATTTCAGAATTTGATCTTTGCTTGTATATCTCAAGTACATTTTCTATAGATGGGTCTTTTCTATAAATACTTCACATTGTTCACTAGGTAGATTGTTATAGTTCCACATGCCTTACCTCTTCCAGATATCCATATTCCACAAGCTAACATTCACTGAACAATACCATAAAATGTAAATGAAGAGATCATTCGCTGGCTACAACAGATATCCAACAGATTCTTATGAACAGAATATATATTCCTTCAAAAGTGGTTCAATATTTTAGGTTGGTTGGTTGGTTGGTTGGTTGGTTGGTTGGTTGGTTGGTTAATTTATTTAACCAGCATATCAACCTTCATTGGGTCATTTAATGCTGAAAATCTTTTTGATTTTTTTTATTTAGTTTATTTGTTTTATTTTTTTGTTTATATTTTTTTTCTTTCAATAAAGTTTTGTTGGTACCATTTTTCATTTAACCCTCTAGGGCCATTCGTATCATATTTGATACAGTATTTCCCTATAAGGAAACGTTTGGTATTTCCCTATAAGGAAACATTTGGTATTCATTGACTGAGCAGTCAGTACTGCTTTCATTTGAAATTTATAAAATATTTCTCTTAAAAAATTTTTCAGGAAAATATTTCTTTCAAGGCTTGTTTTCATACTGTATCAAATATGATACGAATGGCCCTAGAGGGTTAAGGCTTCTACTGGGCATAAAGTGGGGGATCGGTTCTATATTGTTATGAAGTAATAAACAGATCCCCCACTAATATGATACGAATGGCCCTAGAGGGTTAAGGCTTCTACTGGGCATAAAGTGGGGGATCGGTTCTATATTGTTATGAAGTAATAAACAGATCCCCCACTAATATGATACGAATGGCCCTAGAGGGTTAATAAAGTTTTGTTGGTAACATTTTTCATTCAATAAAGTTTTGTTGGTAACATTTTTCACCCAATAAAGTTTTGTTTGTGACATTTTTCATTCATGTTGGGTCCATTGTCCAGCAAGTTGATTGACACTTCAGCCACCGCTTACTGATTCCGTTTATTGCATAATGTGGAGAGCGTGGGCGTATTGTCTTGTTATGTTTGTCAAATTTAGAGCTAGACATGACCAACCGATTGATTGGATCGGGTTTATCCAACTGCCCGTCTAGCTCAAGTCGGGGTCAAAGTGGTGTGTTGCATGATCATGTCCTTATAATATCCTGGACATGATCAGCTCAACCACCAGGATTCGGTTCTCAAGCATTATAGGTGGCCATGTTGAGGGACTCTTACTCTCTGCATGGGAACAGTTGGCGAATTCTGATGCCCCGCCAACAGGCCTTTCTATAGATGGGTCTTTTCTATAAATGCTTCACATTGTTCACTGATGAAATTCTCTGTGGTATCGGGATCTTATGAATTTAAGCACAGCAAGACTATTCTGAGAAAATTTCGCTGGAAACAAAGAAGAGAGTACATGATTGTTATGGCGGTGAATGATGGACAATCTCATCAAAGATGAAGGAAAGACTTGAAGCAACCGAAATGTGATTCTACAGAACCATACTGCATATAAAGTGGGGGATCAATTTCATAATACAATCAATAAATAAACTGACCCCTCACTTTGTTGGCACAGCAGTTTCTATCCAAAAGCACAAGGATGCATTCCATGAGCTGAGTAGAGTATTAAGAGACAGGAAAATTTCGCTGGAAACAAAGAAAAGAGTATTGGATTGCTGTGTGATGGCTGTACTTCAGTATGATAGGAAACGTTAGACAATCTCATCAAAGATGAAGAAAAGACTTGAAGCAACCGAAATGTGATTCTACAGAAGGATGCTGAGGATAGCATGGACGGAAGACGCGATCAACGACAAGTTTTTGGAAAGGATGGACGCAAGAGGGAAATTGATATTTAGCATCAGGAAAAGAGAGATGAAGTTTTTGGGACATTAAATGAATAATAAGGGCTTGGAGAACTTGATGCTCAAAGGACGAATAGACGGGAAGAATGACAAGGGAAACAAATGTATGAGATACTTGATGGACTTGTGCTGATGGATGGTGATGGCCGTGATCGCCTACATCTTGAGGGGACACGGTATCTCAAAGAAGAAGAAGCAAAAATGAAAGAAAAAACAGAAAGAAAAACAATTTCACAAGATGGCAACCATGATATTTTCCACTTGCTTATAACTTGTCCATTGAGTGACAGGGTGTCAGCGAATAATCTTAATGAAGGGCAGAGATATTGATATGTTTAAAAGGGAGGTGATCTAGATGTTAGCCGAATAGCAGATCAATGAAGATATCATGTATTGAATCCATAGAGAAATGGTTGATATCTTTTCTTTTTTTTATTACTTTATTTCGTCATACAAAAACTGAAAACTGAGCATAAACCTGATTGAGTAACCCCTGTCTTAAGTGGCTCTGAGGCCTTGTGTCGGGTGAACAACACTTTCGTTTATTTTGTCAATGTAGTAGAGGTCTTAAGGACAGTTAACGAATTCAGCAGATATACAAAGATAGAAAGGGGTGTAAGACAAGGATGTGTCTTTTCACCGGCTCTATTCAACTTGTAAAGCTAGACTATTCCGAGGACCCTAGAATTTATGCCAGGATTCGTCATCGGAGGCCACAATTTAAACAATATAAGTTACGCAGGTGATACAGTGCTGATAGCAGAAAGAAAACTACAAAACCTCCTACAGAAGGTAGCTGAAGAGAGTGACAAGGAATAACTACAAATAACCTGAAAAAAAAACAAGACAAAAAACGAATGCATGGTCATCAGCAAAATGGGTAGCGCAAAATGCCAATTACAGGTGAGGAACTCTAAAATCAAGCAGGTACATAAATTTAAACACCTAGGAAGTGTTCTAATAGAAGACGGAAAGTGCGACACTGAGATCTGAAGGGGAACTTGCATGGCGAAAGAAGCATTTCAGGAGTAAAGTATTAAGAAACAGGACAATTTCACTAGAAACAAAGAAGAGAGTACTGGATTTCTATGTGATGTCAGTTCTTCAATATGGCAGTGAATGCTGGACAATATCATCAAAGATGAAGGAAAAACTTGAATCAACTGAAATGTGGTTATACAAAAGCATACTGGATAGAAAGTGGGGTTCAATTCCATATTACTATCAATATATAAACTGACTCCTCATTTTGTGGTCACATCAGTTTCTATACATTTATGTTCCTGAGATCTAAAAGCACAAGGATGCATTCCAGGAGCTGAGTAAAGTATTAAGAAACAGGAAAATTTCACTAGAAACAAAAAAGAGAGTACTGGATTGCTATGTGATGTCAGTTCTTCAATACGGCAGTGAATGTTGGACAATATCTTCGAAGATGAAGGAAAAAAGAATCAAAAAGAATAAAAAAGAATCAAAAAGAAAACTAATGCTGAGCATCAGGAAGAGACAACTAAAGTTCCTGGGATATGCAATGAGGAAGGAGGGCTTGGAGAACAAGATACTAACAGGTGAGATAGAGGGAAAAGATAACAGGGATAAGCAGCGGATAACTTATTTGAATGACCTGATCAGGTGGATGATGGAACGAGGGTTCTATGGTGCAACATGAGAAAGCGTGCTAAGAGCCACCAGAGACAGGGAGATGTGGAAAGCCATGATCGACTACGTCTTGAAAATAAAATGGCACATAAAAAAGAAGACTAGATTGGGTGCAAGGTTTCATTCTTTTACCATATATTTAGAGATCCGTGATAAAATCTGAGGAAGAATCAGCAATTTTAATGGTTTTGACGTGGCATCTCGTCTTCAGTCACTTCCCCCTCTGCAGTAACGAAATTTCGCTCTGCCTTTTCTGTAGATATTTTTATGGTAACTGTCCTGCTGAAATTTATCTATGGTGCGTAGACTTTGTGAGTATAAGAGCAATACTAGATTAGAGACAAAGACTCATCATCCTACAGTAGAATTATCTAATGCAACCGTAAGTTCAATGCTAACGTTTTTTTTCTCTCGCACTTCTCGATTGTGGAACTCATTTCCGCCTTCTTGCTTATCAGACGAATTATATTTTCATGCAATTTCAATCGTCATATTCTGTCGTCTCAATTCTTGTACTTTTGTTGTTCTATCACGTTCATGATGTTTTTTTTTCTCATATTGTTTCACGTTCAGTAGAAGTTTGCGTCTTAGTGATTTTATTAATTTGAATCGGGGAGAAATGATTTTTTAAAAAGGGTTTGAAAATAAGCAAGATGCCTGTTGTAGAACGCTTCTTACAAGCTAATAAATATTTTTTGTGGGTTTAGGGCTCAGATACCCCGATCTTTTAGACTAATCTAAAACTCAACCGCTTCCAGTAAAGCATAGGCCATCGACGATCTCTTGCCATCGACGATCTCTTGCCATCGACGAGGGACTCGTCAATTCATTTGTAACTTGCTTTTTTGCAGGTATGCGCGTTGACTCTTCGCAAAGCTTTTTATACTCCGGGCGAGGTAGACTGGTTACCAACCAAGGATATAGAACCCAATCTGTCCTGCTATTTAACATATATATATATATATATATATATATATATATATATATATATATATAGACAGAAAATCTAAGCAAGAGCCAACAAACCTACCTAGGTTTCACCCTAGGGCTCGTCAGGGTAAATTGGCTGACAACAAAGATTTAAAGTAGCAAATATATAGGTACTCGAGTTCAAAACAAAGAAGACACCAACAATCACTTTAGTATTTTTTAAAAAATGGAAAATCGAAAAGGATAATTAAGAGATAGGCTAATTCAGTAGGCAATTTTTCATATGTTTGCATTTATGTAAGATTTTGGATTTAGAATTAATTAAATCCTGTGCGGGTTCAAATAATTCGTATTGAGCGCTTTAGTGTTTGGGATTTCGTCTTGGGATTTTTTTCTTTCCCACGATTATTTGACTTTTTGTTCATGTTCTTCGTTTGTTTCTTTTTTTACTTCCCCTCCTTTTCCCACCGAGTTCGTCCTCGGTGGGTTGTACAAGACGATTTAAATTATAACTTAATTAGTACTAGTTTCGGCAGAGTTAGTTCTGTTACTATTAATATTATAATTACTATATATATATATATATATATATATATATATATATATATATATATATATTGTTTTTAATCATATCACCCCGAGCAAGACGGTAACGCCACTGATGTGCCTGGGGCTACTTAAGAGTGAAAAGATTAGAAGAGAGAAAGCCGGAAACCACATCCTAAACAGGGAACAAGGGATGAGCCTCTACATCTGTTCAATAAACGTGTGTGGAGTGTGAACCGGGCGATAGTTTAGTCTATCTACTCCAACTGAAAAAAAAAAAGAAAAGTGAAAAGATTGGAAAAGAGAAAACCGGAAACCACATCATAAACAGGGAACAATGGATGAACCTCTACACCTGTTCAATAGACGTGGGTGGAGTGTGAAACGCGCGATAGTTTAGTCTATATATATATATATATATATATATATATACCTACAGTACTGTGCAAAAGTATTAGGACAAGAACTATTTTATATTTTATGAGGCATCAAAATAAAATTTAAAATCACTCCTGCCCTAACACTTTTGCCCACTACCGGTCGTGTGCAAAAGTATTAGGACGGGGGCAATTTTCCTTAAAACCTCACTGAAATGCAAATACAGGGGGAAAAGCCAAACCTTCGTAAGAATTATTTAACCAAAAAAAGGAAGAGGAAGGAAGGAAGGATTCAGAATTTGAATTGGCCTCCACAAAGCCCTCATCTCAATCCTACTGAACATCTATAGGATATTTTGGATAAAGAAAAATGATAAATCTAATGTTACTTTGCAAGACACACCTTGGGAACAAATACAAGCTGCTTGGCAGGAGATACCATTAAATACATTGAAGAAGCTTGTGATGTCAATGCCTGACAGAATGAAGGCTGTGATCAAGGCAAAAAGCTATTATACTAAATATCAAATTTATTTGGTTAAAACATTTGTTGAGTAAATCAAATTAAATTACTTCAATTAAATTGTTTAATTTCTGTCAATATGCCTCATAAAAGATAAAATAGTTTTTGTCCTAATACTTTTGCACAGTAACCATATATATATATATATATATATATATAGTCTTCCGCAGACAGATCTGTTTCGCTGTATCACAGCTCATCAGTACGGTTATATATATATTTATGTGTGTGTGTGTGTGTGTGTGTGTATGTGTGTGTGTCTGAGAGAACATTTCTCCTTTTAATTAGAATGGCTGATACCAGCCTCCTGAAAAGTCATATAATAAGGAAGAAAAAATATATATATCGACCCGATATCAAATGCATCACACATCCACACATACAAATATATACAAGTATATATAAATTTTCTGTATGTGATAATTCTACTCCTGCAGCTTCTTCTCTCGCACTTCCCGCCTGTGGAACTCGCTCCCGTATTCTTGCTTTCCTGACGGCTAAACCTCCAAAAATTTAAATGCAAAGTCAATACTCATCTACTAACCACTGGACTCTAGCTCTCTCCCCACCCCCGTATAACCTTCTCTTTCTCTCCACCTATGTATCTGTCATCGCACCTGCTTTCTCAGCTTTCTATTGCTCCTTTCTAACTAGTTTGTACTCCTCACTCTTTTTTAATTAATCTTTTTACAGTTATGTAGCCCCCCGCTCATCAGTGGCATTTCTGCCTTGCTCGGAGTGAAATGATAAAAAAAAAGTATAATGCATAAAATGTATATATATATATATATATATCAGAAAATTTATAAATACTTGTATACATGCAAAAAATACAAAAAACAAAAGTCCTGAAAAGTGGAGACATTTCAATGGTGCCTTAACAAGATTTCGAAATCGGCATGACACTGGGTATTAATTAAATCTCTCCACAGTAAAAGCTCTGTCACTATCTGGATATTGATAAATCTATGATAAAAACCTGCTCGCCAAAAATGCCTTTCTATTGGTAAGCTACTGACAAGACACCAATTTGGGCACTAAGCATCATTACAATTTAACACTCTGTGTGTGTGTGTGTGTGTGTGTGTGTGTGTGTGTGTGTGTGTGTGTGTGGTTGCCTGCCACCTGGCATCGAAATGACATGAAGACTGCCATATCACGTTGAATACACCGGTTCTCGCTCGATCACCGAAGTAAAGTCAATACTCTCTGCATGGGACAACGTCTTTCAAGATTAGGACAGTGTTGCATGTTGTCCAGCACGAAGAAAACGCTGATGTGATTTATAAAAACGGGACATGCAAAGTATAATTTTTTTTTAAATGTCGAATTAAATCTATTTATTTATTGTTGAAAGCTTACGGCCATATCACGTTCAATACACCGGTTCTCGCTCGATTGCCGAAGTTAAGCAACGTTGAGCCTGGTCAGTACTTAGACGGGTGGCAGCTTGGGAATACCAGCTGCTGTAAGCGTTTAGTGACGGATGTGCGTTGTGGCGCAGTGGATATCGGCTCGGAAAGAGAAATCGGTGAGCCGAGTTCGAATTCCAGTTGAATACCCTGCATTCACTCAAGCACTGGTAACCTTGGGAAAGGTATTAATCCATTTCTTCCCTCCAGTTATGAGTTAAATAACAAGGGTAGGACTTAGGGACCCTGCCCTTAAAAATAAGTCCCAATGAATCTTGGTACTCGAAAAAAAAGTATTACTAGACACAAAACTTATATAAAAACAACAATAAACTGTTGAAAGAAAAAGGTATTACCAGCAATAAATAAATAAAATTTAGTTGGCAATAAACGACCCGCCGAGGTTGATATGCCATAAAAACAAAACAACATCCAAACATTTTTCTGAAAATTCTTCGTTTGAAAATTTGCACGAATTCAAAGTTATTCCACGTTGCCTAGCATGAGAGGGAAGGTGAGCATTTGGCCCTTAAGCCATTATGAAAATTAATGCGGTTTTGCATCTCATTTGAATATACTGTTGGGAAAAGACTTGCGTTCGAAAGAATTTCTTTCGCTTTGATTCGCTGATTTTACTGTCTTCGAAATCTTTGCTTTTTTTTTAAGCCTTCTTTTTTTTTTTGTCATTTAAAAGAGTGAAAAGAGTAAAGAAAAAATATATCCGATAACAATAACCAAACAATTGAAAATCGCGTTCCTGTCATGTGATAAACATTACGAATATCTGTAGCTTTCGCCCTTTGCTCAGTCATGCGAAACAGATTCAATGGAGAAATGACTTTATAGAGAATTAAGAGATACCAACGCTGTGCCATCAGCCAGACATGCGCAGTGTACATAGAATAAAAAAAAGGCAGCAAATAATACGATTCAAATGGTAAGCTGTAAGTAAAACAAAATATAAAGAGTTTATCCTTGTTTTAGACAGCATCGCCGGAAATTTATGCGTGAGCGTTGGATTGTTTTCGCATAAATACGCTCACCAGCATTAGATGGATAACTGAAACCTTCTCAGCCTCACCAAATATTTGAAATCCTGACGTTTAATAAAACTCACGAAAGTTGGTTGAACCGGGGAATATTCAGCATTTCTTGACAAATATGGTTTCTGAACACTGTGGACTGGTGCTTCAGAATCACAGATAAATAACTATATGAGTTAGAGAGGAGTAGATACGTTCTCCGATCATCCGGTTTACCGGCTCACACTCTTCCTGAGAAAATAGAGGTTAATCTATTGTTTTTTGTCATCGTGGCAAAACATTTTATTAAAGCAAGATAGGTAAATGTTCATTTTAGGTGCCGACGGCTTTTCCCCCTTCAAATCTATCCAAAATAGCATTATTTCTGTGCAAATGTATATGCTGAACTCAAATCAACAATTAGTTATTGAAGAAACCTACCTTTTTTGCTTTGAAAGTCCATAAAAAAACGAACTATATCTCGCACTTTTTCTCTCCCGTAACTCTCACGAAGTCATGTAATTAACTGCAGAATGACGTTCTACGTAGGCAGCAATTTTCTGCCGAATTTTAGTCGATTTTCTTCCTTTACTGAAACTTCCTGCGATGTACTTCCTGTTATGAAAGTAATATGCGTAGAAATACAATAGCGCATTACTTTCATTACCGGAAGTACATTGCCAGAAGTATCAGTAAATGAAGAAAAATCGACCAAAAACCTACCAAAATTCGTTGCCTACGTAGAACGTCATTCTGCAGTTAATTACATGACTTCGTGAGAGTTACGGGGGAGAAAAAGTGCAAGATATATTTCGCTTTTGTAATGGACATTTAGATAAAAAAAAGGTAAGTTTCTTCAATAACTAACAGTTGATTTGAGTTCAGCATCTATATTTGCACAGAGATAATGCTATTTTGGATAAATTTGAAGGGGAAAAGCGTCGGGACTTACAACGAACATTTACCGCTTGATTGACGGGGCCCATCTTTCTTCAAGTTTGTTTTGAATTCAACATTTTACTCCTACTAGACCAATTGCAGCCTCAATCGAAAAGGAAGTTTAGCAGTTTTTTCCCCACGAACCGCTTCAACGTCGAACTGATTATCAAGAGGATGTTTCCCCTACATCTGCAATCAGCCTGTCCAATTTAGAATTCGATTCCTGGTTTCTTCTCTAAACATCTTCATTATACACTTTCGCTTCCAGTAGCACCTTGCTTCTTGCATCATGGTCACCTATGATCTTCAAACTTTTAAAATCGCCATCTTTTCTTTTATGGGATTACCCTTTCTCCATACTAAAGTCTTCTCATTCACTTTCACACACAAAAAGACCTACAGCGTTTTGGTAATTTTATTCTCTTGCTTGGGTTGAACTTATTCACAGACACTACCAACCAATTATTATTAGTCAATTCCTTTTTTTTTAAAGAAATCATGTATATATATATATATATATATATATATATATATATATATATATATATACACTACCGGCCATAATTATTAGGAAACCCCAGTTTTTTAAAAAGAAATCATGTATTTCATACTATTTTTTAGTATTTATTGCCAAATGAAAATAGAATGGTTCTTTTGTTATTAATACTTTTCAAAATTTTACAAGGCAAGGAAGCAAGCATTTTCTCCGAATTACCCTAAATTTTCTTCATTCTTTCATTGATGAAACTGCAACATAGGTAATTATTAAATGTTTATAAATTCATTTAATGCACATGTTATTTTGCAATATTAACAAAAGAACCATTTTATTTTCATTTACAATTATTCACTTGGCAATATATACTAAAAAAATAGTATGAAATACATCGTATTTTAAAACACTGTGGTAACCTTATAATTATGGCCAGTAGTATATATATATATATATATATATATATATATATATATAAAATCTAGAGGGTGCGAAGTGTAAATTGTCGCTATTTGCCTTGTAAAATTCTGCAAAGTACTAATAACGAAAGAACCATTCTATTTTCATTTACAATTATTCACTTGGTAATAAATACTAAAAAAATAGTATGAAATACATCGTATTTTAAAACACTGGGGTGACCTAATAATTATGGCCAGTAGTGTATATATATATATATATATATATATATATATATATATATATATAGTTTGCCATATCCTCCATATTCTTTTACAACAACTGATTATCATTGTTTTAGCACTTAAGCACATTTATAAATGGTAAAACTTTTATATCCAAACCAGAAGTGTAATCAGCTTCCAAAGATTTGCATCACAGCTAATCACTTTTTTTTATCAACGAGAAACAAATAGTCTCGTCGATCGATAGCAGAGCTACATAGATACTCAAGAATCGTATTTTGACGAATTTCAGCATCTCTACAGTTATTTTTTCAAGAGTAAAATGTTTCTGAAATCGGCTGTTATAGTTGTGACAAGCTAATAAAATATGTTTGATATTAGTTCGTATTTATAAGGTACTAGCAGTATAGCCCGGCTTTAAAACTAATCCATAAGCTCAGAATCTTTGGACGTTGGCACGAAAGACTAAAAAGCAATAGTTGTTTCCAGTTAAAGCGAAACCGTAGACTGAAAGAAAAATGAATGGATGTAAGTCAAACTTTGATTTCTTGGTATTGATATCAAATAATTTTTTTCTGTCGTAAACTAAATTTTGAGGGCTAAATAAGTCCTCTGAGTAAATGATATCATGGCTGAGACTAAGAACTACAATTATACCTACTTAGAGCCAAACCCGAAGCAAAAACTAAAATAACAGGGCTGAAAAAAATACAGACATACAGGCAGATAAACAGACACACTCATACACACAAACATCTTACCTTTTATATATATATTATCGATTTTATGCACTATTGTAAGAATTACAACCTTGAAACTTCTGAATATCGTTTCTTATGTCTTTGTCTATGAATGTATCAAATTTGATAAAAATCGGAACACTCCTTCTATAACCCGATTTATTCGATTATCGATTTTCGATATTTATCTGGGGTACCTCGAGACAAAACCTAGCTAAGAACACTCGCAGACGCTTATAGTACAACTGTATAAATTTTCAAGAAAATCGGTTTAGCCGTTTCGGAGTCTATAGGTAATACACACACACACACACACACAGAGGCAAAGTTCCATTTATAAAATACATTCTGTGTCATCATCATTAGTTCCACCCACTGGTGTGTAGGGGAGTGACAACGCCTCTCCACCTCTGCCTATCTTGGTCCAGACTATTCAATGAACCCTAATGTACCGCATGGCTTTCATCTCGTTCTTTACCGTATTTCTCCATGTCGTTTTTTATCTTCCCCTCGTTCTTTTGTAATCGGGGGTCCAGTGCAGTACTGTTCTTGTGAGTGTGGATCTTTCCGGGACACATGCCCAATCCATCTCCACCGCCTTCTTGTAATGATGGTGCCCATAGTTATACGGAAACACACACACACACACACACACACACACAGACAAAGTTTAGATTAGATAGAACTTTGTGTGTGTGTGTGTGTGTGTGTGTGTGTGTGTTACATATAGACTCCGAAACGGCTGAATCAATTTTCTTGAAAATTTACACAGTTGCACCATAAGCGTCTGCGAGTGTTCTTAGCTAGGTTTTGTGTTGAGGTACCCCCGATAAAAATCGTTAATCGATAATCGAAAAAATCGGTTTATAGAAGGAGTGGTTCGATTTTAATCAAATTTGATACACTCATAGACAAAGACATAAGAAACGATATTCAGAAGTTCCAAGAATGCAGTTTTTACAATAGTGCAGAAAACCGAAAATATATATATATATATATATATATATATATATATATATATATAAGGCCAGATGTTTGTGTGTGTGTCTGTTTCTCTGCCTGTATGTCTGTATTTTTTCGGCACTTTTATTTTAGTTTTTGCTTCGGGTTTGGCTCTAAGTAGGTATAATTGTAGTTCTTAGTCTCAGCCATGATACCATTTACTCAGAGGACTTATTTAGCCTTCAAAATTCAGTTTACGACGAAAAAAACTTATTTGATATCGATACCAGGAAATCAAAATTTGACTTACATCCATTCATTTTTCTTTCAGTCTACGCTTTCGTTTTAACTGGAAACAACTATTGCTTTTTAGTCTTTCGTGCCAATGTCCAAAGAATCTGAGCTCCAGGACCATGGATTAGTTTTAAAGCTTTCATTACACCCGAGCACCGCCGGGATATACTGCTAGGTATGAATAAATTAATTCACGGTTCACTAATATAATTTAGATAGAATTAGTTTTTTTTTTTTTTCAGATATTGACTTATACGCTTGAATGTCTGTCCCACGCGCTTACGAAAATACTTTCTTCTTCTTCTTCTTCTTCTTCTTCTTCTTCTTCTTCTTCTTCTTCTATGTGTCCTGTCGTTTCAGGACCTAGGCGATCATGGCTTTCCACGTCTCCCTATCCCTGGTGGCTCTTAGCAGGCTTTCTCCTGTTACACCACGCAACTCTCGTTCCCTCATGCACCTGATCAGGTCCTTCCTTCAAATACGTTATCCGCTGTTTTCCCCTGTCTCCTATTCCCTCTATCTGGCCTGTTAGTATCAAGTTCTCCAAGCCCTTCTTCCTCATTGCATGTCCCAGGAACTTCATTTCTCTTGCTGATGCTCAGTATTAATTTCTTTTTCTTTTCCATCATTTCCAAAGCCCCATTATTGCTCACATGATCGATCTATGATATTGGCAGCATCCTTCTGTAGAATCTCATTTCAGTTGCTTCTCGTTTTTCCTTCATCTTTGATGATATTATCCAGCATTCACTGCCATATTTAAGAACTGACATCACATAGCAATCCAGTAATCTCTTCTTTGTTTCTAGCGAAATTGTCCTGTTTCTTCATACTTTACTCAACTTCTGGAATGCTTCTTTTGCCATGCCAATTCACCACCGGATCTCTGTATCACACTTTCCGTCTTCTATTAAAACATTCCTCATGTATTTAATTTTTTGTACCTGCTTGATTTTAGTATCCCCCACCTGTAATTGGCATTTTGGGCTGCCCTTTTTGACCATGCATTCGTTTTTCTTGCAGTTTATTTGTAGTCCTTTCTTGTCACTCTCTTCAGCTACCATCTGTCAGAGGTCTTGTAGTTTTCTTTCTGTGTCTGCTATCAGCACTGTATCATCTGCGCACCTTATATTGTTTAAATTGTGGCCTCCGATGACGAATCCTGGCATAACTTATAGGGTCCTCAGAATAGTCTAGCTTTACAAGTTGAATAGATCCGGTAAAAAGACACATCCTTGTCTTACGCCCCTTTCTTTCTTTCTTTTTTTTTAATCATATCACCCCGAGCAAGGCGGTAACGCCACTGTTGTGCAGGGGGCTACGTAAGAGTGAAAAGATTAGAAAAGAGAAAGCCGGAAACCACATCCTAAATATGGAACAAGGGATGAGCCTCTTAACCTTTTCAATAGACATGGGTGGAGTGTGAACAGGGCGATAGTTTAGTCTATCTACTCCAATCGAGAAAAAAAGTGAAAAGATTGGAAAAGAGAAAGCCGGAAACCATATCCTAAACAGGGAACAAGGGATGAGCCTCTACACATGTTCAATAGACGTGGGTGGAGTGCTCTTTGTATATCTGCTGAATTCGTTAACTGTCCTTAAGACCTCTTCTACATTGACAAAATAAACGAAAGTGTTGTTCACCCGACACAAGGCCTCAGAGCCACTTAAGACAGGGGTTACTCAATCAGGTTTATGCTCAGTTTTCAGTTTTTGTATGACGAAATAAAGTAATAAAAAAAAGAAAAGATATCAACCATTTCTCTATGGATTCAATACATGATATCTTCATTGATCTGCTATTCGGCTAACATCTAGATCACCTCCCTTTTAAACATATCAATATCTCTGCCCTTCATTAAGATTATTCGCTGACACCCTGTCACTCAATGGACAAGTTATAAGCAAGTGGAAAATATCATGGTTGCCATCTTGTGAAATTGTTTTTCTTTCTGTTTTTTCTTTCATTTTTGCTTCTTCTTCTTTGAGATACCGTGTCCCCTCAAGATGTAGGCGATCACGGCCATCACCATCCATCAGCACAAGTCCATCAAGTATCTCATACATTTGTTTCCCTTGTCATTCTTCCCGTCTATTCGTCCTTTGAGCATCAAGTTCTCCAAGCCCTTATTATTCATTTAATGTCCCAAAAACTTCATCTCTCTTTTCCTGATGCTAAATATAAATTTTCCTCTTGCGTCCATCCTTTCCAAAACCTCGTCGTTGATCGCGTCTTCCGTCAATGCTATCCTCAGTATCCTTCTGTAGAACCACCTTTCTGTTGCTTCAAGTCTTTTCTTCATCTTTGATGAGATTGTCTAACGTTTGCTATCATACTGAAGTACAGCCATCACACAGCAATCCAATACTCTTTTCTTTGTTTCCAGCGAAATTTTCCTGTCTCTTAATACTCTACTCAGCTCATGGAATGCATCCTTGTGCTTTTGGATAGAAACTGCTGTGCCAACAAAGTGAGGGGTCAATTTATTTATTGATTGTATTATGAAATTGATCCCCCACTTTATATGCAGTATGGTTCTGTAGAATCACATTTCGGTTGCTTCAAGTCTTTCCTTCATCTTTGATGAGATTGTTCAGCATTCCCTGCCATATTGAAGGACAGACATCGTATAACAATCCAGTACTCTTTTCTTTGTTTCCAGCGAAATTTTCTTGTCTTTTAATACTTTACTCAGCTTCTGGAATGCATTCTTGGCAATGCCAATACGCTTTCGGATCACCGTATCGCACTTTCTGTCCTCTGTCAGAACGATTTCCAGGTATTTAAACTTTTGCACCTGTTTGATTTTTAGTATCACCAATTTGGAGTTGGCATGTTGGGCTTCTTTTTTTACTGATGATCATGCATTCAGTTTTCTTGTAGTTTATATGTGGTCCTATCTTCTCGCTTTCTTTAATTACTTCCTGTTGGAGTTCTTGTAGTGTCTGCTATCCACATTTTATCATCTGTATATCTTATATTGTCCAGATTGTGACCACCAATGACAAATCCTGGCAGGACTTCTACTTTACTTCTTTATAATATTAAACATTTATTTCTCTCAATCTTTTTATTTTGAGTTTGTTATTTTTAAATCATTGCTTCTTTATTTTAACATTTTCATTTTTCCTCACCTTTTCTTGTATTTCATGTTTTTTTCTTTCTTTTGTATCGCTTCTTTCTTTCTTTCTTTCTTTTGTCTTCGTTATTCTTAAACGATTCCCTTTTAAATTTTAGCAGTTTCTTTTTTACCCTCTTTTTTCCTGCCTTTCTCTATTTCTTTCATTTTTATATTTTTTCTTTCTTTTGTTACGCTTCTTTCTTTCTTTCTTTCTTTCTTTCTTTCGTGTTTGTTATTCTTTAATCATTACTTTTTTATTTTAGCATTTTCTATTTTCCTCTCCTTTTCCTGTCTTCCTTTTTTTCTTATATTTTCTTTCTTTCTTTCTTTCTTTTGTCTTCGTTATTCTTAAATGATTTCTTTTTATATTTTAGCATTTTCTTTTTTCCTCTCTTTTTTCCTGTCTCTATTCATTTCTATCTTTCTTTCTTTTTCTTATATTTTTCATTCTTTCTGTTGTATCACTTCTCTCTTTCTTTCTTTCTTTCTTTCTTTCTTTTTTTTCTTTTTTTTTTCTTTGGTGTTCCTTATCCTTAAATCATTGCCTTTTTATTTTAGCATTTTCTTTTTAACTCTCCTTTTCCTGAATTTCTTTCTTTCTTTCTTTCTTTCTTTCTTTCTTTTGTCTTCGTTATTCTTAAATGATTTCTTTTTATATTTTAGCATTTTCTTTTTTTCTTTTTTTTCCTGTCTCTCTTCATTTTTATCTTTCTTTCTTTCTTTCTTTCTTTCTTTCTTTCTTATATTTTTCATTCTTTCTGTTGTATCACTTCTCTCTCTCTTTCTTTCTTTCTTTCTTTTGGGTTAGTTATTCTTAAAAGATTCTCTTTTATATTTTATCATTTTCTTTTTTCCTCTCTTTTTTCCTGTCTTACTTTATTTCTTTCATTCTTATATTTTTTCTTTCGTTTGTTACGCTACTTTTTTTCTTTCTTTCCTTCTTTCTGTTTTTCTTTCTATCTTTCTTTTATATGTGTTTGTTATTCTTAAACCATTGCTTCTTTATTTTGACATTTTCATTGTTTCTGTCATTGATTGTTTCTTTTTGCAATTTTCTTTCTTTTTTTCTTTCTTTTTTCTTTCTTTCATTCATTCTTTTTTCTTTCTTTCTTTTGTTTGTTATTCCTAAATCCTTCCATTTTATACTTTAGCATTTTCTTTCTTCCTCTTTTTTCCTGTCTCTCTGCATTTCTTTCTTATTTTTCTTTCCTTCTTTTGTAACGCTTCTTTCTTTCTTTCTTTCTTTCTTTCTTTCTTTTGTGTTTGTTATTCTTAAATCATTGTCTTTTCATTTTAGCATTTTCCTTTTTTCTCTCTTTTTCTTTTCTTTTTTTTTGTTTAAGATTTTTCTTTTTTATTTTGTATTATTTGTTTGTTTGTTTGTTTCTTTTACACTCATACACAACTCAAACAGTTGACCTTTCACACTGGATTGATTTTTGTGTTCCCGTTCTGTCACTGATAACTGTCCGTTTTGCTTGCACCGAGGGTTAAACTTATGCGAAGCAGTCCGACAATCTTTTATTTGTAATTTGTAATTTCAGTTTTCATTTGACGAAATAAAGTAAAAAATGATATAAAATAAAATAACCTCCTTTTTTGTAGTATTTTCTGCCCGAATACAGGAAATTTTCATGGATTCGCTATTCAGCAAACATCTCATTGAAACATATCAATATACTAGCAGTACAGCCCGGCGTTGTTCAGGTGTAATGAAAGCTTTAAAACTAATCCATGGTCCTGGAGCTCAGACTCTTTGGACGTTGGCACGAAAGACTAAAAAGCAAAAGTTGTTTCCAGTTAAAGCGAAACCGTAGACTGTAATAAAAATGCATGGATGTAAGTCAAATTTTGATTTCCTGGTTTCGATATCAAATAAGTTTTTTTCGTCGTAAACTGAATTTTAAAAGTTAAATAAGTCCTCTGAATAAATGGCATCATGGATGAGACTAAGAACTACAATTATGCCTACTTAGAGCCAAACCCGAAGCAAAACCTAAAATAAAAGGGCTGAAGGCAGATAAACAGACACACACACAAACATCTTGCCTTTTATATATATATTATCGATTTTCTGCACTATTGTAAGAACTGCAACCTTGAAACTTCTGAATATCGCTTCTTATGTCTTTGTCTATGAGTGTATCAAGTTTGATTAAAATCGGACCATTCCTTCTATAACCCGACTTTTTCGATTATCGATTTTCAATATTTATCGGGAGTACCTCGACACAAAACCTAGCTAAGAACACTCGCAGACGCTTATAGTAAAACTGTGTTAATTTTCCAGAAAATCGGTTCGGCCGTTTCGGAGTCTATAGGTAATGGACACACACACACACACAGTTCCATTTATAAATAAGTTTAGATCTGTCCTTGATGCAGATTATTTGTCGGCAGCTGTCAGTCAATGATTATATAGACGAGTTATAAACAAGTGGAAAGTATCATGGCTGCCATCTTGTGATTTAAACTGATCCTTTTCCTTTCATGTCTTTTTTGTTTTTTTGTTTTGTTTTTTTTTTCTCGAATTTTTATCGCGGTTGTCTGTTGCTTTTTCTGGTCTCTTACTAAGCTAAGGATGTCACCAGAGATCAGTTTCGATGTAAAGATTTCAAATTTAAAGCCAATATTTAAGGGATTTATATACTTAGAAGAATCGCCTTAATGAAATCTCACCGTCATATGAACATTTCTCTTATTGACTCCTCTGACGCCATTTTTTATTTCATTTTTTGCTTTCTCTATTTTTTTTTTTTTTTTAAACTCCGTTCTGCTTTAATTGAATTTTCTTTCTTTTTTCTTTTCGTCTTCATTTTTTCCCGGTATTTTACTTTTTTTTTTCTTTGCACGTCATCGTCTGAAATCAATATTTATTCGTTTGGCTTTTGCTGAATATTCTTCTTTTTTTAATTTTGTACCTCTTCCATTTAATTTTTTTTTCTTTTTGGTTTTTTAATTTTGTTTAAAATCTTTCTTTCTTTTCCCTGTCACTCTCAAAGCATTGCTTCTTCATTTTTTCGATAAATTCTTTCTTTCTTTGCTTCCTTTTATTTTCTTCTTTGTTCTTTATTCTTCCTTTCCTTCTTACTTTTTCTCCTTCCCTTCTTTCTTTCTTTCTTTGCTTTCTTTCATTTTCTTCTTTGTTCTTTATTCTACCTTTCCTTCTTACTTTTCCTCCTTCCCTTTTTCCCTATTTTGTTTTTTTCTTTCTTTTTTCTTTCTTTCATTCATTCATTCTTTCTTTCGTTGCTTCCTTTTATTTTTTGTTTATTGCCTCTTCCTTTCTCACATTACCTCCCTTTTTTCATTCTCTCTTTTATTTTTCTCCCTTTTTTCTTTCTTTCTTAATTTTTCTCCCTTCTTTCTTTCTTTCTTTCTGTTACTTTTCTTTATTGTTTCTTTCTTTCTTACTTTTCCTCCTTTCTTTTTTTCTTTCTTTCTTTCTTTCTTTCTTTCTTTCTTTCTTTTGTACTTGTTACCGTAAACTCATTCATTACTACTTGATTTTTTCGTTAAATCATTCTTTCTTTCTTTCTTTCTTTCTTTCTTTCTTTCTTTCTTTCTTTCTGTTACTTTTCTTTATTGTTTCTTTCTTTCTTACTTTTCCTCCTTTCTTTCTTTCTTTCTTTCTTTCTTTCTTTCTTTCTTTCTTTTGTACTTGTTACCATAAACTCATTCATTACTCCTTGATTTTTTCCTTAAAGCATTCTTTAGTTTTCTTTCATTCTTTCTATCTTTCTTTCTTGATTTTTTATTTTAAAATCATTGCTTTTTCATTTTTCACAAAATATTCTCTATTTCTTTTTGTATGTTACACTTGAATCCTTGCCTTTTCTGTTATTTGCTAAAAATGTCTTTTTTCTGTTTTTTTTTTCTATAATTTGTCTTTATTGCGATTAAATATTTGCTTCTTTTTTGTCAAACTTTTATTTCTATTTTTTCTTTTTATTTCTTTTATGCTTGCAATTCTTAAATGATTGTTTTTTATTTTGTTAACATTTTCTCTCTTCATATCTTTCCTTATTTCTTTCTTTCTTTTTTTTTTGTATCGCTTTCTTTTTTTTCTTTCTTTCTGTTACTTTTAAATCATTGGTTCTTTCTTTTGTTAAAATTTTCTTTTTTCTTTCTTTTTATTTTTGTCTCTTTCTCCAGATCCTTCCTTCCTTCCTTCCTTCCTTCCTTCCTTCCTTCCTTCCTTCCTTCCTTTTGTGCGTGTGCTACACTTATACCATTGAAAGTATAAAAATAGACTTATATATTAAAATTTCCAGGAATATTTTTTGGGGAAAAATATTGTAAGCAATACACTTTTGAAGGAAAAATTACATACCAGCAATATATTTCATTCTCGATAAAACCATTTTTACAAAAATACGTCAATGAAGCCCGATCCACCAACTTACATTTCTTACATAAATATCTTGTCGGGATTAAGTAACCCATTAAGGTTGATAAACCGTAAAAGAAAACAGACCAAACCAACTTCCTTTCTTTTCCATTCACTTTCCCACTCTTTCTATTTCTCTCCCTGTTTATCACTCTCTCACTTCTTCGTTTTCTGTTAATTATTTTCTCTCAGCCTTTTATCAATACAACTTCCAGCAGATCTCACACTCGATGTAATTTCTGTATTGTTCATCTATTAACAATCAAGCCTGTAGAACCGAATTCGTAACAAAAAAAATCTATTGAAACACTCCAATTCGAGATAACAGTTTACAGTGTTAAGAACCTCCAATTGTTTATCATCTACTCGCTAAGTATGTTTCTATCTGCGTCTATGTGTCAGTTTGGAAACAGACGTAAACCTTCAGTAGTTAAAGGCTTTCCATATACACGAATATTACTTATCTCCTTATCTGTCTTTCACATCAACGCTGCATTAGATTCAGCAAAGCTCCCCAAAACAATGACGAGATAAAGAAATAAATTTGATAACGTATTTTGTACTTCGGTTGGCTTTAGACAGCTGGACGCCATGGCCGGCCATAGTTATCATATCGCCAAAAATGCTTTCTACTTGCAAGTTGACCTGTGGGGCATGTAAACCGCTGCACTCACTCAACGGGAATCGGCTATCTGTTTGTCTTACAAATATATCGGAAATTATTTAGCCCCGTGGCTTACAAAACGAGAAAATGCAGCACCATTTAAATCCTTGTTTTTCATATTTTCTTTCCGTGGAGGTTATAAATGTGAATTCATTTTTATTAAAAGCTAAGCAAGGGGAAGAAGAAGGAGAAATAGCCCACACATGTTGCGTTTTGAAGCATCTGCGAAATACAAATACTGACATCTGACCATGTGCATTTTTTTGGTGGGGGGGATTTTTTTCTAACAAGTCATAAATTACAGACCGTTATCTCGCTGATGAAAAAATAAAAAATAAATAAAGAGAAAAAAAAAACAAACAAACATATGCATTATTACAGACTCATTACTTTGGTTTTTATGAGGGGCAGAGTCAATAATTAGAAAGCAGGTTGGAATTTTCGATTTCCTGTGTGGGGAAATCGGACTCTTAATGAAGAGTAGACATAAATTGTTATTTTTCTAATAACGCACACGCACACACTTCACACGCCCCGCCATCTGTTGCGCGTCTGTATTTTATAAGCATATAAAAAGTACGCCAATAACAAAGCAATAAATTCGAAATTACTAGCCTTGTTCAGATTCTAGTAAACCGATTTAATCATAATGTCTTTAGTAATTCAATTTTCATGCTAACTAAATCGCACCGGAGGAAATAGCACTTTGAAGTCTCAACGAGGAATGATTCGACATGTTAATGATTATCTCTTCCTGAATCTCGGTCACGTGGCGACCACGTCGTATAGCTTCATCCAAATTTCAGTGGAACTTAGCTCATCCATTAGTCAGTGACTTTTGATACAAAAGAAGCTATACAGTCTAAGACTACCGAATAAAATTTCTCTAAACACTACCGGATAAAAGTACTTCAAACACTTCCAAATAAAGCCCTTTAAACACAACCGAATAAAACCTCTAAACCACTGGTTCCCAACGACTGTGCCTCGGCACATTAGTGTGCCGCGGAATGGTTATTAGTGAGCCGCGAAGAGATAATAGGTGGAAGAAATTTAATTTAATTTTGTTTAATGAAGACATTTAATTTCTTAATCAAGATGACAGCGCGCTATTTAAAATTGCTGAATTTCAGGATTTTCAGGCATCTAAACGATTCGCGCATACTAATTTTTTTTTTTTTTTTTTTTTTTTTTTTTAATCATATCACCTCAAGCAAGGCGATAACGCCACTGATGCGCAGGAGGCTACGCAAGAGTAAAAAGATTGGAAAAGAGAAAGCTAGAAACCACATCCTAATCAAGAAACAAGGGATGAGCCTCTTCACCTGTTCAATAGACGTGGGTGGAGTGTGAACCGGGCGATAGTTTAGTCTATCTACTCCAATTGAGAATAAAAGATGAAGAAAAGAGTGAAAAGATTGGAAAAAAGAAAACCGGAAACCGCATCCTAAACAGGGAACAAGGGATGAGCCTCTTCACCTGTTCAATAGATGTGGGTGGAGTGTGAACTGGGCGATAGTTTAGTCTATCTACTCCAATTAAAGAAATAAATTAATAGATATACAAACAAGGGAGAAATAATGACAGAAGAAGAAACTAATTAAAAGAAAATTGAAAAAAAATTATAAATAAATATGGAAATGAGCAATAAAAATTAAACAAACATAAAAAAGTGTCAGCAAATAATTGCGTGTAAATAATTATTGAGGGACAGTTCAAATAAAATATCCCCCAACAAATAAACATACTTAACAAAATCCTTCTGCTGGCAAAGAGAAGACTTTCGTAAATTGGTCAGTGTTGGTATGCTTTATATCATCTATACATCTCGTTTACAATATTAACAGATTGTAATTATTTTATATTTGAACAGGAACATTTCTTTTAAACATCTTTCTTTAAATATTTCGCAGCTAAGCAAAGCTGCCGCTCCTCAGACCCAAAACCATACAACAGTTAATGTTTAAAATCATCCAGAAAATAGTCACATACAGACACTCGTGTGCCCAAATCGAGCATAGATATTTGCAACGGCAATCTACACAACATTTCCCTCGCTGATTCAAAAAACAAAAAGAAAAAAAAAAAGAAAAATATATAAAATAAATTTTAAAGGAAAAAGATAAATAAAGGGGAACGAAAAGTATGAGGAGAAAAGAGATTAAAGTTAACGTCTTAGACCGACACCTGCGTCTATGTTCTAGATCATTGGTTCCCAAC
>JBBBDQ010000967.1:107500-270000 GCA_037127315.1 Ascarosepion bandense
AGCCTTGGCTGGCAACTAGTCTACCGTAGAAAGCAATGGCAACCTACTGCGGGATAATCTTCTGCCCAGTCATTCATGTCTGTTTCGAGAAATGATCACCCAAAGCGTGTATCACGTATGGCACTTAACTGATTGATTGATCATTACTAATGAGTTGTGATTTTAGTTTTCCCGATTTGTGATCTGGTATCAAGATATGATATCATTAGAATATAACTAATTCTTGATCATTGTAATATATTTGTATGATTAAAAGAAAAACTTTCTCTGGAGAAAAACTACGTGGGTGTCATTATTTCCGTTTTTTCTGTCCAAACCGGAAGTATATAAAATGTATGTAATTTATCGAATTCACAATATGTTCCGTTTTTTTTTTTTTCCTTGCGTAACAGAATATTCTACCTACCACCGTTAATTCTTCTGAACAGAAGTCGCGGTGTCTTATCCCAATGTTTAAGGTTATCCTCTTTCAAACTATCGTTTCATTCGACTGTCTCTTAATCTCATAAGATCTCCTACTAGTCTCATTTTTCGTTGGTAGTCCTTGATGTACGAACATCTGTTTCCGCCATCTTTGTATCTCGTTCCTTCTGAAAAAAAAAAACGTAATAAACACGCGCGCTCGCTCAGAGTTGAGTTTAAATATCAGACATTGTAAGTCTCTATTATTGAGTATGATATGAAGTAACCCCATCGGTAAAATTGAAATTTAGGGCCTGAAAAATATCATAACATACATCTATGGACTGTATAACTTTGAGAATCAAGAATTACGGCAGTATTCCGTTGAAACGCCGTTTCCTAACCACCAACCCAAAGTAGTCAAATAAATGCCATACGTGATACACCCTTGGGTGATCATGTTTCTTAAAAGACATGACTGACTGGGAAAAAGATTATCCCGTAGTAGGTTGCCATTACTTTCTGTGGTAGACTGGTTGCCAACCAAAGCTATAGAACCCAATCTGTTCTGCTATTCAATCCTTTTATCCATATTAGTCAGTTATGTAATTAGTGGGGGATCAGTTTATTACTTCATAACAATAAAAAACTAAACCCCCACTTTATGCCCGGTAGAAATTTTATGTTTCCAACTATTATATTCAGTCAGTGAATTAAATGCCATACGTGATACATGCTTGGGTGATCATGTCTTGAAACAGACATGACTGGTCAGAAGATTTTCCCGCAGTAGGTTGCCATTACTTTCTGCGGTAGACTGGTCGTTAACTAAAGCTATAGAACCCAATCTGTTCTGATATTCAATCCTTTTATCCATATTAGTCAGTTATGTAATTAGTGGGGGATCAGTTTATTAGTTCATAACAATAAAAAAACTAAACCCCCACTTTATGCCCGGTAGAAATTTTATGTTTCCAACTATCATATTCAGTCAGACAATTAAATGCCATACGTGATACACCCTTGGGTGATCATGTTTCGAAAAAGACATGACTGACTGGGCAGAAGATTATCCCGCAGTAGGTTGCCATTAATTTCTGCGGTAGACTGGTTGCCAACCAAAGCTATAGAACCCAATCTGTTCTGCTATTCAATATTTTTATCCATATTAGTCAGTTAAGTAATATTTATATTTCCAACATTTTTATTAAGTCAGTTAATTAAATGCCAATTGTGATACACGATTGGGCGATCATGTCTCAAAAGATACATGACTGACTGGGAAAAAGATGTTCCCGCAGTAGGTTGCCATTACTTTCTGCGGTAGACTGGTTGACAACCAAAGCTATAGAACCCAATCTGTTCTGATATTCAATCCTTTTATCCATATTAGTCAGTTATGTAATTAGTGGGGGATCAGTTTATTATTTCATAACAATAAAAAACTAAACCCCCACTTTATGCCCGGTAGAAATTTTATGTTTCCAACTATTATATTCAGTCAGACAATTAAATGCCATACGTGATACACCCTTGGGTGATCATGTCTCAAAAGTGACATGACTGACTGGGAAAAAGATTTTCCCGCAGTAGGTTGCCATTGCTTTCCGCGGTAGACTAATTGTCAACCAAATCTCCAGAACCCAATCTGTTCTGCTGTTCAATTCTTTTTTCCATAATAGTTCATTACTTCATAACAATAATAAACCAAACCCCCACTTTATGCCCGGTAGAAACTTTATGTTTCCAACTATTATATTCAGTCAGTCAACTAAATGCCATTCGTGACACACACTCGGGTGATGATGTCTCTTTCGATCCATAACTGTCTTGGCAGAAGATTTTCTCGCACCAGGTTGCCATTATTTCTGCGGTAGACTGGTTGGCAACCAAACCTACAGAACTGTCCTGCTATTCAATTCTTTTATCCATATTAGTCAGTTAAGTTAGTGGGGGATCAGTTTATTAATTCAGAACAATATAAAACTGATCCCTCTCTTTATGCCCAGTAGAAGACTTTATCATGTTTTCAACTATTATATTCAGTCAGTCAGTTAAGTGCCATACGTGATACACGCTTTGGGCGATCATGTCTCGAAAGAGATATGACTGTCTGGGCAGAAGATTATCTCGCTTTCTGCGGTAGACTGGTTGCCAGCCAAGGCTATAGAACCTAATGTGTCCTATTATTTAACCCATAACTGGAAGGAAGAGGCGGATTAATACCTTTTCCAAGAGAATTTGTGCGTAAGTGAATGCAGTTGCCCAAAGTAGACATATGATTATTTTATGCTAGGTTGTTTGATATTCGGTATATAAGTTAAACTAGACTGATTTACACCTCCGGATCTAAACTATCACCCGGTTCACACTCCACCCACATCTATTGAACAGGTGAAGAGACTCATCCCTTGTTTCTTGTTTAGGATGCGGTTTCCGGTTTTCTCTTTTCTAGTCTTCTTCTCACTTTGTTTTTTCTTTCAATTGGAGTAGATAGACTAAACTATCGCCCGGTTCACACTCCACCCACATCTATTGAACAGGTGAAGTGGCTCATCCCTTGTTTCCAGTTTAGGATGCGGTTTCCGGTTTTCTCCTTTCTAATCTTCTCACTCTTATGTAGCCCCCTGCACATCAGTGACATTACCGCCTTGCTTGGGGTGATATGATTAAAATATATATATATATATATATATATATATATATATATATATATATATATATAAAGGACTAGGCTAGGATATACTTCATACTGCAGATATATATCTCCACTTTTATTCATCTGGCCTGAAAGTTAAGCAAAGTCGAGCCCGGTTAGTAATTAGATGGGTCGACGTTTTGGAGTAACAGTTGCTATAAACTTGGATGTGCAGGTGGTGCAATGGATAATGGCGCGGAAATATTAATCGAAGAATAAAGTTCCATATATTCACTTACGGGCAAATATTTTGGGGAAAGGTTCGAATCCACATTTCTTCCCTCCCGCTATGAATTAATTAGAAGGACTTTTATTACTAACTAGCATCATAACCCGGCGTTGCCCGTGCAACTCAGAACATTTTAGTCGTAGTACACGGTTATTTAAAAAAAAATAATTATATAAAAAATTGTTGTTTAAAAATTGTTCAAAAATTCCATTAAAAAAATCTGTTTTCTTTTGTTTTGCGTAAACGTGATTTGATGTTTTGTGTGACATTTTAAACAAAATTGCGTTTGTTTTTGTTTCAAAATTACGGGGGAAAATATTTACATTTTTTGCTGACTAAATGAATTTAACATAAAAATAGAAATTATTTATTTTGTTTCACTGAAACTAGAAATATGAAACTATTACGCTCTTAGTTCAGAAATTTTCGAAGTATATTTAAAAATGTAGACATTTAATCTTAAAGGAAAAAAAAATAAATGTTAATTTTTTAAAATATTAATTTTTCTTAAAAATATTTTAGTCGCGTTTGACACGTGTGATTTGATTTCTGTGACGTAATTCAGCAACCATCTTAGATCTTAGATGTTTTACGGAGCAAATGTAAACAATTGGCTCCATTGGCCAAAAAGTGCGAAAAGGAAAATTGCTGAACTTAAACTCAAAAAGTATGTGTCGACCTGACTTCCCTGTAGATATGTGTCCATAGAAAGTTTGAATGGCGTAGCTTAAAAAATGTAGGCGTGCATAGGGAACAGTCACACACAGATTCACAGATTGCCTTTTATATATATAGATACTTCTTTTATTTGCTTACAATCTAAAATATTTTCTAGCTTGCAATAACCTGCAAAAGTATGATAAGCCGTAGAAAACGAATCAATCAATGAAATACTGATTAGCTGCACAGGCATGTCTTTTAGATTTATTTACATTCCCTAGAATATAAAATTATAAAAAGCTAACGTGGCCAAAAATAAGGGATCACTTTATAATTGATTGCAATATAGAATTGATCCCCCACTTTATGTCCACATTATAATTTTTTGTTTTTTTAGATAAGACGTAGAAAACGAATCAATCAAAGAAATACAGATTAGCTACACAGGCATGTCTTTTAGATTTATTTACATTCCCTAGAATATAAAATTATAAAAAACTACCGTGGTAAAAAAATGAGGGATCAATTTATAATTGATTGCAATATAGAATTGATCCCCCACTTTATGTCCACATTATAATTTGTTGTTTTTTTAGATAAGACGTAGAACACAAATCAATCAATGAAATACTGATTAGCTGCACAGGCATGTCTTTTAGATTTATTTACATTCCCTAGAATATAAAATTATAAAAAACTACCGTGGTAAAAAAATGAGGGATCACTTTATAATTGATTGCAATATAGAATTGATCCCCCACTTTATGACCACATTATAATTTTTTGTGTTTTTAGATAAGACGTAGAAAACGAATCAATCAAAGAAATACAGATTAGCTACACAGGCATGTCTTTTAGATTTATTTACATTCTCTGAAACAAATGTATATAAGCTACCTTGTGCAAAAAGTGAGGGTTCAGTTTATCTATTGATTGTAATATGAAATTGATCCCCCATCTACCGCAGAGAGTAATGGCAACCGACTGCGGAATAATATTCTGTTCAGTCAGTCATGTCTCTAAAGAGCCATGATCACTCAAGCGTGTATCAAGTATGGGCCTTAACTGAGTCAGTTACACCTGGTTTTTCTATTTTCTTTGTGCTACTGTTAGAAGGTGTTTTGAAGTAGGAAGCTCCAGCATGCTTATTAAACTGGCTTTCCCCACAATTTACTCCAGATCAGAAGGTTGAAAGAATATAAGTATTTCGTTTGTATGTGCAGGGACCTCAGTGATGCTTGGTAAATTAGACTTGTGCCAACAAGTCTGAAATCCCCACAATTTAAATATCAGATTGAAGGTTTGATGTTGACACACGGAAAGATGAAATGTTTCATTTCTACATTAAAGCAAAGATTTATTAACAGGATGACACAATTGTAAGAAGAAAAATGTAAATGAAATTTTGTTGAGTTAGCACTATAACCTATTTGCGAGAAGAAAAATGTTCATTGAGAAAATTGCATGTAGTTTTGTGGTTAAAATTGTTCAAGGAGAAATGTAAGTATTTAAAATGTCCACAGAAGTTTAGAGTTCATGGTTGTGTAGTAGCAGAAAGTAAAGTCTTATGTTCATTTCCCGTTTTCGTTAGGTTGGCGACAGTTATACAAAACTAGCAGTATAGCTCGGCGTTGCTCGTGTGTAATGAAAGCTTTAAAACTAATCCATGGTCCTGGAGATCAGAATCTTCGGACGTTGGCACGGAAGACAAAAAGCAATAGTTGTTTCCAGTTAAAGCGAAACCGTAGACTGAAAGAAAAATGAATGGATGTAAGTCAAATTTTGATTTCCTGCTATCGATATCAGATAAGGTTTTTCGTCGTAAACTGAATTTTGAAGGCTAAATATGTCCTCTGAGTAAATGGTATCATGGCTGAGACTAAGAACTACAATTATACCTACTTAGAGCCAAACCCGAAGTAAAAACTAAAATAAAAGAGATGAAAAAAATACAGACATACAGGCAGATAAACAGACACACACACAAACATCTTGCCTTTTATATATATATTATCGATTATCTGCACTATTGTAAGAACTGCAACCTTGAAACTTCTGAATATCGTTTCTTATGTCTTTGTCTATGAGTGTATCAAATTTGATTAAAATCGGACCACTCCTTCTATAACCCGATTTTTTCGATTATCGATTTTCGATATTTATCGGGGTTACCTCGACACAAAACCTAGCTAAGAACACTCGCAGATGCTTATAGTACAACTCTGGAAATTCTCAAGAAAAGCGGTTTAGCCGTTTCGGAGTCTATAGGTAACGGACACACACACACACACACACACACACACACACACACACACACACACACACACATACACACACACACACAGACAAAATTCCAATTATAAATTAATTTAGATTAGATAAACAAAGTGAAAAGAAATAAAGAAATTGTACTTAGAGTGTCCTGTTGTTTATTAAACTGGTTTTGCGCCAAACATAACCAAACTACCCACAATTTACTCTAGATCAGAGGGCCAAAAGAATATAAGTGTTTCGTTTTTATGTTTAAATAGAAATTTATTTACAGAAAAAAATAACATCAATTTGTAGGAATTTAAATTATTCGTAAATGTTCAAAGATAAAGTGTAGTACAGAGTTAATGAATCTTGAGTTCGTAATTGTATCAGAATGACTGTATGCAGAAACAGATTAACAGGGTAGTAATAACGTCTGTGTTCCTTTCTTTCTTTATGCAGACGGCGAAAAGTGAAAAGAAATGAAAAGCAATAAAGATTATATGTACTTATCGATGTTAATTTTTACGGGTCATTTAAAGTGTCTTGTTGTTGTTATTGGCTTCTTCGTTGTTGACGGTGAGAATGGTGAGGACAAAGAAGAAGAGATAAAGGAAAATAGCACACGAGAAGAAGAAGGAGAGGGAATGGATGTCGTCTAGACTTGTCCTGTTCAGCTGCTTGAAATTTCTCCCTGACATTGTGGCGGTGTTTTATCTGATCTCTGCTCCCATCTCGCCGATTCAAATTTGTTTCTCTATATAAATATATATATATCAAAGAACTTTTTTTCCCACAGGTTTGGTAACTTTTCTCAGTTTTACAAATCGCTCCCTGTCATTGGTTAGAAAATAATTAACCCCGGATCGCGAAACTTGGCTTCGTCTTTTTCCTTCAGTACGGAGTCATTTCTTTTTTCTTATCTTAGATTTCACACTAGATTCCGAAATTTGTAAACATGGAAGAGAAGAATTACTTTCAATTCCATATTCACCACAGTTCCTGCAGTCTTGTCTTAAGCGCCGGTCTGTTTCTCTTTAATATTTCTTACTACAGCTGCATGGGTCTTCTTCTTCTTCTATGTGCCCTGTTCCTTCAGGATGTAGGCGATCATGTCTCTCCACGTCTCCCTATCCCTTGTGGCTCTTATTATATTTGCTCCTGTTGCTCCTGGCAACCCCCGTTCCGTCATCCACCTGATCAGTCCCTGCAAATATGTTATCCGCTGCATTCCTCTGTCTCTCCTTCCTTCTATCTGGCTAGTCAGTATCAGGTTCTCCAGGCTCTCCTTCCTCATTGCATGTCCCAGGAACTTCAGTTATCTCTTCCTGATGCTCAGCATCAATTTCCTTTTTGTTGCCATTCTTTCTAACACTTCGTCGTTGCTTGTATGCTCAGTCCACGATATCCGTAGCATCCTTCTGTAGAACCACATTTCGGCCGATTCCAGTTTTGTCCTCATTTTCGATAGCGTACACAAAAACTTTAATCATATTCTCCTCTATGAGATTTCTTACTCGGGAGAGGTGTCTACACAGTCTTGAACTACTTTTGAATGTCGTCTTGATGTTATATTAACCACAGATTCTTTGGAAATCAAATAAGATTCCTTGCATTGACTTACGCACAAATACTCTTAAAGGTATTAATCCGTCTCTTTCCTGCAGTTATGAATTAAATAATATGACAGATTGGGTTCTATAGCCTTGATTGGCAGCCAGTCTACCGCAGAAAGCAATGGCGACCTACTGCCGGATAATCTTCTGCTTAGTTAGTCATGTCTCGAAAAAGACATGATCGCCCAAAGCGTGTATCACGTATGGCACTTAACAGACTGACTGAATATAATAGTTGAAAATATGATTAAGGCTTCTACTGGGCATAAAGTGGGGGGGATCAGTTTTATATTGCTATGAAGTAATAAAATGATCACCCAATAATTATTACTTAATAATATAATACATCTCTTCCCTCTCTAGCTATGAGTCAAATAATAGGACAGATTGGGTTCTCTTTCGAGACATGATCGCCCGCAGCGTGTATCACGTATGGCACTTAACTGACTGACTGAATATAATAGTTGAAACATGATTAAGACTTCTACTGAGCATAAAGTGGGGGGGATCAGTTTTTTTTTTTTTTTAATCATCTCACCCCAAGCAAGGCATTCCACTGCCACTATTGCGCATGGGGCTACATAGGGGAAGGTAAGGAGAAGGAGTGGATAGACATAGGGAATGTCAGGAGAAAGGTGACAGATGAGTAAGGATAGCGAGGATGAGGGTTGGGCAGATGGGAAGAGTGCTTGATAGAATGGGAGCAGGTTAGTGTGTTAGGAGGTGTGTATTGACCTTACATTTAAACTCCTGGAGATTGTAGCCGTCGGGGAAGCAATCGTTTGGAAGAGAATTCCACAGTCGGGAAGTGCGAGGAAAGAAACTGTTGGAGTAGAAGTTACGGCTGCATTTTATCGGTTTCACTGTAAAAGGGTGGGATCTAGTTGCTAATCTAGTATCTCGTGCAAATTCGTATTTAGGGGGCACCAGTGATCTAAGTTCATCGGAGCAGAAGCCGTGAAAGTATTTATAGAAGAGACACAGGGAAGCCACGTCCCGCCGGTGGGAGAGAGACTGCAGGCGGTCTGCCAAGTCGGTATCTATCACATTACAGACCCTCCTCTGAACCTTATCGAGAAGCCCGAGGAGAACAGCAGGGGCACCCGACCAGATATAGCAGCAGTATTCAATGCACGGGCGGATGGTAGATTTGTAAATGTGCAGGATAGATTTAGACGGAAAAAACTTCCGGGCCCTACACAAAGAACCGACTTTCATAGCAGCGGATTTAGCAATGGATTCGATATAGTCATTCCATTTGAGGTCCGCTGAAAGTGTGAGACCAAGGAGGCGTAGTGTTTTACTCTCTGGGAGGCAAGCCTGGTCCATGCTAATGGGAGGTAGGTGAGATTGTCGATGATGGTTAATTGACAGTAGCTTCGTTTTAGAAGCATTAAAATTTACTAGCCATTTCTTACCCCAGTCCAATATGGATTGGAGGTCTTTTTCAATCTCGGCTGCGAGTTTAGCTTTGACGCCTACACCAGATTTTTGTTGGAGGCGAGAGTAAACTGTGGTGTCATCGGCGTACAAACCTATTTGGGTTCTTATGGAATCAGGGAGATCATTAATATATATCAGGAAGAGTGTAGGACCTAAGATGGAGCCTTGGGGGACACCTGCGTTTGTATGGTAGTTCTGAGAGGCATGTCCGTTTAATACCACTTTCATTGTGCGGTTAGAGAGGAATGACTGGATTAGTTCAAACAAATGTCCAGTTATACCATAATAGTTTTATATTGTTATGAAGTAATAAACTGATCCCCCACTAATTATACTTAATAATATAATACATCTCTTCCCTCTCTAGCTATGAGTCAAATAATAGGACAGATTGGGTTCTCTTTCGTGACATGATCGCCCGCAGCGTGTATCACGTATGGCACTTAACTGACTGACTGAATATAATAGTTGAAACATGATTAAGACTTCTACTGGGCATAAAGTGGGGGATCAGTTTTATATTGTTATGAAGTAATAAACTGATCCCCCACTAATTACTACTTAATAATATAATACATCTCTTCCCTCTCTAGCTATGAGTCAAATAATAGGACAGATTGGGTTCTCTTTCGTGACATGATCGCCCGCAGCGTGTATCACATTATGTACTTAACTGACTGACTGAATATAATAGTTGAAACATGATTAAGACTTCTACTGGGCATAAAGTGGGGGATCAGTTTTATATTGTTATGAAGTAATAAACTGATCCCCACTAATTACTACTTAATAATATAATACATCTCTTCCCTCTCTAGCTATGAGTCAAATAATAGGACAGATTGGGTTCTCTTTCGTGACATGATCATACAGCGTGTATCACGTATGGCACTTAACTGACTGACTGAATATAATATTGAAACGATTAAGACTTCTACTGGGCATAAAGTGGGGGATCAGTTTTATATTGTTATGAAGTAATAAACTGATCCCCACTAATTACTACTTAATAATATAATACATCTCTTCCTCTCCTAGCTATGAGTCAAATAATAGGACAGATTGGGTTCTCTTTCGTGACATGATCGCCCGCAGCGTGTATCACGTATGGCACTTAACTGACTGACTGAATATAATAGTTGAAACATGATTAAGACTTCTGGGCATAAAGTGGGGGATCAGTTTTATATTGTTATGAAGTAATAAACTGATCCCCCACTAGTACTTAATAATATAATACATCTCTTCCCCTTCTAGCTATGAGTCAAATAATAGGACAGATTGGGTTCTCTTTCGTGACATGATCGCCCGCAGCGTGTATCACGTATGGCATAACTGACTGACTGAATATAATAGTTGAAACATGATTAAGACTTCTACTGGGCATAAAGTGGGGGATCAGTTTTATATTGTTATGAAGTAATAAACTGATCCCCCACTAATTACTACTTAATAATATAACATCTCTTCCCCTTCTAGCTATGAGTCAAATAATAGGACAGATTGGGTTCTCTTTCGTGACATGATCGCCCGCAGCGTGTATCACGTATGGCATAACTGACTGACTGAATATAATAGTTGAAACATGATTAAGACTTCTACTGGGCATAAAGTGGGGGATCCAGTTTTATATTGTTATGAAGTAATAAACTGATCCCCCACTAATTACTACTTAATAATATAATACATCTCTTCCCTCTCTAGCTATGAGTCAAATAATAGGACAGATTGGGTTCTCTTTCGTGACATGATCGCCCGCAGCGTGTATCACGTATGGCACTTAACTGACTGACTGAATATAATAGTTGAAACATGATTAAGACTTCTACTGGGCATAAAGTGGGGGATCGGTTTATATTGTTATGAAGTAATAAACTGATCCCCACTAGTACTACTTAATAATATAATACATCTCTTCCCTCTCTAGCTATGAGTCAAATAATAGGACAGATTGTGTTCTCTTTCGTGACATGATCGCCCGCAGCGTGTATCACGTATGGCACTTAACTGACTGACTGAATATAATAGTTGAAACATGATTAAGACTTCTACTGGGCATAAAGTGGGGGATCAGTTTTATATTGTTATGAAGTAATAAACTGATCCCCCACCAATTACTACTTAATAATATAATACATCTCTTCCCCTTCTAGCTATGAGTCAAATAATAGGACAGATTGGGTTCTCTTTCGTGACATGATCGCCCGCAGCGTGTGTATCACGTATGGCACTTAACTGACTGACTGAATGAAACATGATTAGGGCTTCTACTGGGCATAAAGTGGGGGATCAGTTTTATATTGTTATATGATAATAAACTGATCCCCCACTAATTACTACTTAATAATATAATACATCTCTTCCCTCTCTAGCTATGAGTCAAATAATAGGACAGATTGGGTTCTCTTTCGTGACATGATCGCCCGCAGCGTGTATCACGTATGGCACTTAACTGACTGACAGAATATAATAGTTGAAACATGATTAAGACTTCTACTGGGCATAAAGTGGGGGATCAGTTTTATATTATTTTGAAGTAATAAACTGATCCCCCACTAATACTACTTAATAATATAATACATCTCTTCCCTCTCTAGCTATGAGTCAAATAATAGGTCAGATTGGGTTCTCTTTCGTGACATGATCGCCCGCAGCGTGTATCACGTATGGCACTTAACTGACTGACTGAATATAATAGTTGAAACATGATTAAGACTTCTACAGGGCATAAAGTGGGGGATCAGTTTTATATTATTTTGAAGTAATAAACTGATCCCCCACTAATTACTACTTAATAATATAATACATCTCTTCCCTCTCTAGCTATGAGTCAAATAATAGGACAGATTGGGTTCTCTTTCGTGACATGATCGCCCGCAGCGTGTATCACGTATGGCACTTAACTGACTGACTGAATATAATAGTTGAAACATGATTAAGACTTCTACTGGGCATAAAGTGGGGGATCAGTTTTATATTGTTATGAAGTAATAAACTGATCCCCCACTAATTACTACGTAATAATATAATACATCTCTTCCCCTTCTAGCTATGAGTCAAATAATAGGACAGATTGGGTTCTCTTTCGTGACATGATCGCCCGCAGCGTGTATCACGTATGGCACTTAACTGACTGACTGAATATAATAGTTGAAACATGATTAAGACTTCTACTGGGCATAAAGTGGGGGATCAGTTTTATATTGTTATGAAGTAATAAACTGATCCCCCACTAATTACTACTTAATAATATAATACATCTCTTCCCTCTCTAGCTATGAGTCAAATAATAGGACAGATTGGGTTCTCTTTCGTGACATGATCGCCCGCAGCGTGTATCACGTATGGCACTTAACTGACTGACTGAATATAATAGTTGAAACATGATTAAGACTTCTACTGGGCATAAAGTGGGGGATCAGTTTTATATTGTTATGAAGTAATAAACTGATCCCCCACTAATTACTACTTAATAATATAATACATCTCTTCCCTCTCTAGCTATGAGTCAAATAATAGGACAGATTGGGTTCTCTTTCGTGACATGATCGCCCGCAGCGTGTATCACGTATGGCACTTAACTGACTGACTGAATATAATAGTTGAAACATGATTAAGACTTCTACTGGGCATAAAGTGGGGGATCAGTTTTATATTGTTATGAAGTAATAAACTGATCCCCCACTAATTACTACTTAATAATATAATACATCTCTTCCCCTTCTAGCTATGAGTCAAATAATAGGCCAGATTGGGTTCTCTTTCGTGACATGATCGCCCGCAGCGTGTATCACGTATGGCACTTAACTGACTGACTGAATATAATAGTTGAAACATGATTAAGACTTCTACTGGGCATAAAGTGTGGGGGATCAGTTTTATATTGTTATGAAGTAATAAACTGATCCCCCACTAATTACTGCTTAATAATATAATACATCTCTTCCCTCTCTAGCTATGAGTCAAATAATAGGACAGATTGGGTTCTATAACCTTGGCTCGCAACTATCTACCACAGAAAGCAATGGCAATCTACTGAGAGATAATCTTCTCCCTAGTCAGTTATGTCTCTTTCGAGACATGATCGCCCAAAGCGTGTATAACGTATGACACTTAACTGACTATATACAGTGTCAATTGGTTTCGACACTTGATTATCATGATGTATTTCAAGGGCTTTTCATATTTTTCATGTTTTTTTTTATTTTAAGATGATTAATTGCAAATGTGCAGTGGATATCAGTTCAGAACGAGAAATTGGAGTACCGAGTTCGAATTTCAGTTGAATTCGTTTTGTTCACTTACGTGCAAATTTCGTTAGGAAAGATATTAATCCGTATCTTCTTTCTAGCTGTGTGTTAAAAAGCAGGACAGATTGGGTTCTGTAGCCTTGGTTGGCGACCAGTCTCTTGCAGAAAGTAATGAAAAATTACTAGAGAAAAATTTTCTTCCCAGTTAGTTGTCTTTTTCGAGACATGATCACTCAAACTTATATCACGTATCGCACTTAAGTGATTGAACTCAAAATTTTCAAACTATATTTTTCAAACATGTAAATATTCTTAAAAGTAAGTCATAATTTTTTTCTTTTTCATTTTTTCTTTTTATTTTTTTATTTCTTTTTCTTTTTATTTTTTGCTTAATTTGAAACATTTCATACTTAATTGAAGGACTGGTTTAGTCTTTTTTCAAAAACATTTCTTGGACTTGTGGATTATTTGGACCTCTCTTTTCCTTAAATTTTTCGTTCCTTTTCTTTTTTTGTCTTTTTTGCCTGGTCATTCTGGCTATTTAGTTGACTTCCCTCCTGCCTCTACCACCTCTACTGGCCAAAAAGATAAATAATTTTTTTCACCTTACTGGCATTAAAACATGTGTGTTTGGAATGGAAACAAGTGTTTTAAATATTCTTAAAAGTAAGTCATATTTTTTTTTCTTTTTCATTTTTTCTTTTTTAAACACTTCCATGGCTTCTGCTCCAACGAACTTAACTTTTTTCTTGACCCTAGTTCTTTCCACACCGTCCTGTAGATCCTTTCCTTTCTCTCCACCTTTGCAACTGTTATCACACCTGTATTCCCATCCTTCTCTTGTTCCTATCTACCTGGTTCTTCCTTCTCTTCACTCTCCTCTAATCTTTTTCTCTTATGTAGCCCCCTGCACATCAGTGGCGTTACCGCCTTGCTCGGGGTGATATGATTAAAAAAAATGTTTTTCTCAAACATGTTAGTTTTATGTCATTTTACGCAACAGAATCCTGCGTAGATGATTTCCAGTACACTAAACCTTTTCATTTTAGGTTCAATTTTTATATATCTCCTTATAATATTTACTTATCATCCCCTCTCCAACATATAGCTCATTCATTATAACAATTTTATAAGTAAAATGCTACATTGAGAAGCTTTCGTACAATTTATTTAAGGTGGCATTAGTACAAAATTTTTCTTTGATGTATGGAGCAACATATATTCAATGACGAAATTCCTCACATGGAACACTGGGACTCAAGCTCATCCCAGACGTCAACTGGAATTTGTATATACACCCTTGTGCAAATTAATTGAAACAACAAAACAATGTCTTCCCAGGATCTTGTACAACTTTCCTGATAGATAGATAGATAGATAGATAGATAGATAGATATAAACAGACTGAGATAGATAGATAGATAGATAGATAGATAGATAGATAGATAGATATGAACAGAATGAGATAGATAGATAGATAGATAGATAGATAGATAGAGAGAGAGATAGAGAGATAGATAGACAGATAGATAGATATAAACAGACTGAGATAGATAGATAGATAGATAGATAGATAGATAGATAGATATAAATAGATAGATAGATAGATAGATAGATAGATAGATAGATAGATAGATATAAACAGACTGAGATAGATAGATAGATAGATAGATAGATAGATAGATAGATAGATAGATAGATAGATAGATAGATCTATCTTTGTGCCAATTAACTGAAACAAAACGAGTAATGTCTTCCTAGGATCTTTCACACTTTTCCAGATCACATATACATCGTCTCCTGGCGCTGTTTTTCTCTTCCAACCGCATTTTCCTTTAAGGAGAAGAAATTTATGGAATTCCACAAAAAAAAAAAAAAAAAGAAAAAAAAGAAAAAAAATTAAAATTAAAATTAAATTAAATTTAGAGTAAAAGTGGCTCATGGATAAAAAGTGGTTGATAACCGCTGATCTCGACAGACAGTGAGTCAGGCGTTTCGAAATGACTTGCCAGTCTCTTCGTTCAGCTTTCGTGGGTGGCACTGGCCATCGTGCTTGTTTGCCACCTACCGAGAGGATCAGTCAGTGGTCGGTAGACCGAAGCAAACCCTTTTCCGAAATGGAGAGCAGGGCTTGGAAAATGAGATGAGATTTAGGGTGGGACCCAGATATTGCAGACAACCCATCAGGTCTTCAGACCATCACGAGTCGCGCTTAGCGGCAACACGAGATGGCTTCAGAAGAAAGACGCCTGTAAATATTTCCTTTCTTTTTTCTTCTTCTTCCATTTACTAAATTTTCGTTAAGTGTCAGCACATCAGAGTCAACAAACAGAGATTCTATGATGTTAATTGTACGGGGTTTTATTCGTAATCCTGATATTCGAAATTTTTAGTCCTTAGGATGATACTAAAGAAGATATTTATGAAAATTGGCGTCGTAAATATAACTTGTGTTATAATGGAGATCAGCACGCAATGAGATAATCGGAGAGCCGAGTTCGAATCCAAGTTCTTCCATTCACTTACGTTCAAATATCTTTGAAAAAAGTATAAACCAATCTTTTCTCCCACCAGCTATGGGTTGAATAGTAGAACAGAATGGGTTTTATAGCCTTGGCTAGCAACCAGTTTCCCGCAGAAAGAAATGGCACCCTCTTGCGGAAAAAATCTTCTACCTAGTTAGTCATGGATCGAAAGAGACATGATGGCATTTAATTGACTGATCTGGAATTGAATAGTAGGACAGATTAGGTTCTACAGCTTTGGTTGGAAATCAATCTACCTCAGAAAGACAAGTCAACCTACTAAAATCTTCTACCTAGTTAGTCATGGATCGAAAAATGAACACCCAATCCTGTATCAAGTATGGCAGTTAACAGACTGAAACATATCTTAATATATTTAAAATTTTGTTCAATTAATTGGTAACCTTTTATCTATACGTGAATAATTTGTCTATATTTCTGAGATGAGGTAGTATTTATAGTATTTACATTATTCGGACTATTGTCCTCATCTTTGTTGCCATTTGTACGACGTTTAATAATAGATCATTCTATTTGTCTATATTTCTGAGATGACGTAGTATTTATAGTATTTACATTATTCGGACTATTGTCTTCATCTTTGTTGCCATTTGTACGACGTTTAATAATAGATCATTCTATTTGTCTATATTTCTGAGATGAGGTAGTATTTACAGTATTTACATTATTCGGACTATTGTCTTCATCTTTGTTGCCATTTGTACGATGTTTAATAATAGATCATTCTATTTGTCTATATTTCTGAGATGAGGTAGTATTTACAGTATTTACATTATTCGGACTATTGTCCCCATCTTTGTTGCCATTTGTACGATGTTTAATAATAGATCATTCTATTTGTCTATATTTCTGAGATGAGGTAGTATTTACAGTATTTACATTATTCGGACTATTGTCGTCATCTTTGTTGCCATTTGTACGACGTTTAATAATAGATCATTCTATTTGTCTATATTTCTGAGATGAGGTAGTATTTACAGTATTTACATTATTCGGACTATTGTCTTCATCTTTGTTGCCATTTGTACGATGTTTAATAATAGATCATTCTATTTGTCTATATTTCTGAGATGAGGTAGTATTTACAGTATTTACATTATTCGGACTATTGTCCCCATCTTTGTTGCCATTTGTACGATGTTTAATAATAGATCATTCTATTTGTCTATATTTCTGAGATGAGGTAGTATTTACAGTATTTACATTATTCGGACTATTGTCGTCATCTTTGTTGCCATTTGTACGACGTTTAATAATAGATCATTCTATTTGTCTATATTTCTGAGATGAGGTAGTATTTACAGTATTTACATTATTCGGACTATTGTCCTCATCTTTGTTGCCATTTGTACGACGTTTAATAATAGATCATTCAATTTGTCTATATTTCTGAGATGAGGTAGTATTTACAGTATTTACATTATTCGGACTATTGTCTTCATCTTTGTTGCCATTTGTACGACGTTTAATAATAGATCATTCTATTTGTCTATATTTCTGAGATGAGGTAGTATTTACAGTATTTACATTATTCGGACTATTGTCTTCATCTTTGTTGCCATTTGTACGATGTTTAATAATAGATCATTCTATTTGTCTATATTTCTGAGATGAGGTAGTATTTACAGTATTTACATTATTCGGACTATTGTTCTCATCTTTGTTGCCAGTTGTACGACGTTTAATAATAGATCATTCTATTTGTCTATATTTCTGAGATGAGGTAGTATTTACAGTATTTACATTATTCGGACTATTGTCCTCATCCTAGTTGCCATTTGTACGACGTTTAATAATAGATCATTCTATTTGTCTATATTTCTGAGATGAGGTAGTATTTATAGTATTTACATTATTCGGACTATTGTCTTCATCTTTGTTGCCATTTGTACGATGTTTAATAATAGATCATTCTATTTGTCTATATTTCTGAGATGAGGTAGTATTTACAGTATTTACATTGTTCGGACTATTGTCCTCATCTTTGTTGCCATTTGTACGACGTTTATTAATAGATCATTCTATTTGTCTATATTTCTGAGATGAGGTCGTATTTACAGTATTTACATTATTCGGACTATTGTCCTCATCTTTGTTTCCATTTGTACGACGTTTAATAATAGATCATTCTATTTGTCTATATTTCTGAGATGAGGTAGTATTTACAGTATTTACATTATTCGGACTATTGTCCTCATCTTTGTTGCCATTTGTACGACGTTTAATAATAGATCATTCTATTTGTCTATATTTCTGAGATGACGTAGTATTTATAGTATTTACATTATTCGGACTATTGTCTTCATCTTTGTTGCCATTTGTACGACGTTTAATAATAGATCATTCTATTTGTCTATATTTCTGAGATGAGGTAGTATTTACAGTATTTACATTATTCGGACTATTGTCTTCATCTTTGTTGCCATTTGTACGACGTTTAATAATAGATCATTCTATTTGTCTATATTTCTGAGATGAGGTAGTATTTACAGTATTTACATTATTCGGACTATTGTCTTCATCTTTGTTGCCATTTGTACGATGTTTAATAATAGATCATTCTATTTGTCTATATTTCTGAGATGAGGTAGTATTTACAGTATTTACATTATTCGGACTATTGTCGTCATCTTTGTTGCCATTTGTACGACGTTTAATAATAGATCATTCTATTTGTCTATATTTCTGAGATGAGGTAGTATTTACAGTATTTACATTATTCGGACTATTGTTCTCATCTTTGTTGCCAGTTGTACGACGTTTAATAATAGATCATTGTATTTGTCTATATTTCTGAGATGAGGTAGTATTTACAGTATTTACATTATTCGGACTATTGTTCTCATCATTGTTGCCATTCGTACGACGTTTAATAATAGATCATTCTATTTGTCTATATTTCTGAGATGAGGTAGTATTTATAGTATTTACATTATTCGGACTATTGTCTTCATCTTTGTTGCCATTTGTACGATGTTTAATAATAGATCATTCTATTTGTCTATATTTCTGAGATGAGGTAGTATTTACAGTATTTACATTGTTCGGACTATTGTCCTCATCTTTGTTGCCATTTGTACGACGTTTATTAATAGATCATTCTATTTGTCTATATTTCTGAGATGAGGTCGTATTTACAGTATTTACATTATTCGGACTATTGTCCTCATCTTTGTTTCCATTTGTACGACGTTTAATAATAGATCATTCTATTTGTCTATATTTCTGAGATGAGGTAGTATTTACAGTATTTACATTATTCGGACTATTGTCCTCATCTTTGTTGCCATTTGTACGACGTTTAATAATAGATCATTCTATTTGTCTATATTTCTGAGATGACGTAGTATTTATAGTATTTACATTATTCGGACTATTGTCTTCATCTTTGTTGCCATTTGTACGACGTTTAATAATAGATCATTCTATTTGTCTATATTTCTGAGATGAGGTAGTATTTACAGTATTTACATTATTCGGACTATTGTCTTCATCTTTGTTGCCATTTGTACGACGTTTAATAATAGATCATTCTATTTGTCTATATTTCTGAGATGAGGTAGTATTTACAGTATTTACATTATTCGGACTATTGTCGTCATCTTTGTTGCCATTTGTACGACGTTTAATAATAGATCATTCTATTTGTCTATATTTCTGAGATGAGGTAGTATTTACAGTATTTACATTATTCGGACTATTGTTCTCATCTTTGTTGCCAGTTGTACGACGTTTAATAATAGATCATTGTATTTGTCTATATTTCTGAGATGAGGTAGTATTTACAGTATTTACATTATTCGGACTATTGTTCTCATCATTGTTGCCATTCGTACGACGTTTAATAATAGATCATTCTATTTGTCTATATTTCTGAGATGAGGTAGTATTTATAGTATTTACATTATTCGGACTATTGTCTTCATCTTTGTTGCCATTTGTACGATGTTTAATAATAGATCATTCTATTTGTCTATATTTCTGAGATGAGGTAGTATTTACAGTATTTTCATTGTTCGGACTATTGTCGTCATCTTTGTTGCCATTTGTACGACGTTTATTAATAGATCATTCTATTTGTCTATATTTCTGAGATGAGGTCGTATTTACAGTATTTACATTATTCGGACTATTGTCCTCATCTTTGTTTCCATTTGTACGACGTTTAATAATAGATCATTCTATTTGTCTATATTTCTGAGATGAGGTAGTATTTACAGTATTTACATTATTCGGACTATTGTCCTCATCTTTGTTGCCATTTGTACGACGTTTAATAATAGATCATTCTATTTGTCTATATTTCTGAGATGACGTAGTATTTATAGTATTTACATTATTCGGACTATTGTCTTCATCTTTGTTGCCATTTGTACGACGTTTAATAATAGATCATTCTATTTGTCTATATTTCTGAGATGAGGTAGTATTTACAGTATTTACATTATTCGGACTATTGTCTTCATCTTTGTTGCCATTTGTACGACGTTTAATAATAGATCATTCTATTTGTCTATATTTCTGAGATGAGGTAGTATTTACAGTATTTACATTGTTCGGACTATTGTCCTCATCTTTGTTGCCATTTGTACGACGTTTATTAATAGATCATTCTATTTGTCTATATTTCTGAGATGAGGTCGTATTTACAGTATTTACATTATTCGGACTATTGTCCTCATCTTTGTTTCCATTTGTACGACGTTTAATAATAGATCATTCTATTTGTCTATATTTCTGAGATGAGGTAGTATTTACAGTATTTACATTATTCGGACTATTGTCCTCATCTTTGTTGCCATTTGTACGACGTTTAATAATAGATCATTCTATTTGTCTATATTTCTGTGATGACGTAGTATTTATAGTATTTACATTATTCGGACTATTGTCTTCATCTTTGTTGCCATTTGTACGACGTTTAATAATAGATCATTCTATTTGTCTATATTTCTGAGATGAGGTAGTATTTACAGTATTTACATTATTCGGACTATTGTCTTCATCTTTGTTGCCATTTGTACGACGTTTAATAATAGATCATTCTATTTGTCTATATTTCTGAGATGAGGTAGTATTTACAGTATTTACATTATTCGGACTATTGTCTTCATCTTTGTTGCCATTTGTACGATGTTTAATAATAGATCATTCTATTTGTCTATATTTCTGAGATGAGGTAGTATTTACAGTATTTACATTATTCGGACTATTGTCGTCATCTTTGTTGCCATTTGTACGACGTTTAATAATAGATCATTCTATTTGTCTATATTTCTGAGATGAGGTAGTATTTACAGTATTTACATTATTCGGACTATTGTTCTCATCTTTGTTGCCAGTTGTACGACGTTTAATAATAGATCATTGTATTTGTCTATATTTCTGAGATGAGGTAGTATTTACAGTATTTACATTATTCGGACTATTGTTCTCATCATTGTTGCCATTCGTACGACGTTTAATAATAGATCATTCTATTTGTCTATATTTCTGAGATGAGGTAGTATTCATAGTATTTACATTATTCGGACTATTGTCTTCATCTTTGTTGCCATTTGTACGATGTTTAATAATAGATCATTCTATTTGTCTATATTTCTGAGATGAGGTAGTATTTACAGTATTTACATTGTTCGGACTATTGTCGTCATCTTTGTTGCCATTTGTACGACGTTTAATAATAGATCATTCTATTTGTCTATATTTCTGAGATGAGGTTATATTTACAGTATTTACATTGTTCGGACTATTGTCCTCATCTTTGCTGTCATTTGGACGACGTTTCGGCGGTTGTAAACTCCGGCTTTCTTCAGGTGCTATGAATTTCGACCCTAAGCCTTTATTACGGTCACTGGGGTATCTCATTCTCATCTCTTGTGAAAAATGTCTTTTTGTGCTCATGAGTTATCTCCCTCTAAGTTGCATGTTCACAACTGCTGTAATTTGGTATTGAACTCACAACTTTTTGGGGGTCAAGTCACTGGAATTAACTTTTTGGGGGTCAAGTCACTGGAATTAACTAACGTTTATATCCACTGAGCCATGTGTCCTTAAGGACGTCGAACAAATGGCAACAAAGATGAGGACAATAGTCCGAACAATGTGAATAGTGTCTGTACGTTCATGTTTTCTTATATGTTTTCAAGGACGTGGGCGATCATGGCTCTCTATTATTTCCTTGTTTCTTTGCTATAATTCTTTGTCCTTGTTTTTTTTTTCAACTATTCAATCAAACTCTGTAAGTAGATTACTCCTTAAATTCACTTGCTCAGTAAGCCCTATGCGAGTTAAATTTTCCAAGCCTTTTTTTCTTGTTTTTGTCAGCTCTATTTTATATTTGTATGCCTGATTGACTTAAATCTTCACGTTTCCTTACTGTGTGACAATATTTGAGTTGCTGTTCCTGTATTTTATTTTAATTTTAATTTTTATTTTAATAAACAGTGCAATTAACAACAACAGATTTAGATAGTGAAGTCTTACTAAAAGTAAAAATTGTGTGCCCAATAGGAATCGAACCTTAATCCCTTTTTTCCTTCAGGGAAACTACATTTTAGCCAAAGGGTAACTCTAACCAGGGTTGGTGTAAGGGGCTCGTGGACCCACTAAATCTATATTACATGACCACTCTCTACGATATCTCATTCTTCAAAAGGTAGTATTTATATAATATGCAAATTTTATATATAATTATGGATGATATGCAATATAAGCGAACAATTCAACTAGAAAAATTGAAAATAATTACAATGTATCTCAATACAAATTGGAGACATGTTAAAATAGATAATTCCATCTATATTTATAAAAATGGATATATCTGTCAGTCTGTGTGTTTGTGTGTCTCCATTCTAACGAACTCTACTTCTCCGAAACGCTTGGTTCGATTTCAACCAAAATTGGGTCACTTGTTGATCATGATATGACCCTTTGATGTACGAAAACAATTTTCGAATCGATTTACAGGGTACGGCAGAAATCACCGAAACGCTTAGAATTTACGAACTCTTATACTCCAAGACGCCTTATGCGAATTCAACCCAAATCGGGTAAGTTGTAGATCAAGGTTCGAACCTTTTATGTATATGAAAAATTTTTGAATCAGTGTACAGGGTTTGTAAAAAAATCAAAGACAAACATAATTTCGGGTGGTCTTTTACGCACTTTTACGCATTTCTCTGAGAAGCTTCATAGAAACTCAACCAAAACCGAGTCACTGGTAGATCAAGGTCTGATACCTTGATTTGCAAACAAAAATTTCAATTGACACACAGAGTGCAGTAAGAATTAAAGGAAAATGTGGCTTTTTGTGATTGTTTATTTCTCCGAAGCGCTTAATTGTATTCCAACGAAAATCGGGTCTTTTTTGTAAATTCTACTTTATCATAAGCCATAAAAATTTCACATTTTCTACAAGGTGCCATTCCCCCGACGTTTCATGGACAATGCACCCACTTCTGCGTCACAACCTCATCGCATCACATTAAAGGCTCCCGTAACGAACGACCCCGTTCTTCCAGTTGTACATACATCATTCCCGTTTATTTGCAAAATTGAAGAAGCAGGAATCCCATTTTACAAATACAAGAAAAACCAATTGTTACTTCTCATATTTTTAACATACACGTCACGGTAAACTCGTATTGGAGCTTTTTGAATAAGCATTGACTTTACCATTTACCATAACCACTAAAATCACCGGGCAATGCCGGGCTATATAGCTAGTTTTAAATAAATCAACAACTTTTAACAAAAATTTGATATTTTTCTTGTTATAAAATTGAATAATTCTAACACATTATGGCATTATGGATAAAAAATAAATAGTGAAATTGATGTTTTTTTTTTTTTTTTTTTTTTTTTTTTTTTTAGACTGAGCATGATCTCAACAAATTCACAAATTTGGACGAAAAAATAAACACTCCAGAATAACTTTAAATTCCGCGAAAATTTGTTTTTCTTTAATAGTCAGTGATGCTTAATTTATAAATGTCTAAATGCTGGTAAAAAAAAAAAAATAGTCACTGTTGATAAGATAGCGAGGGTCTTAATGTACAGCCTGGTTCTCCCAATCAGGATTGACCACTAGGTCGAGTTATTCGAGGGTAGTACGCACCGACCCAGCCTATAACAGTTCGACTACGGAGACCAGCCTAACAGAGCAAGGCCTGAATTACCTATTAAACGAAAGGACTTTAAATCGGGGTCTTATACGAATCAATATCTGCTAACTTCAATCTCGTACTCGAAACTTAGACAACAGCAATTTTTTTCTGGGATTTCTTTAACCAACATTATTTCTTTATATTATATAGATTGTTCGGACTGTTCCTTATCTTTATTGCCATATACACAACGTTTCGACCGTTGTACGCACCGATCTTCTTCCGATGCTTAGAATTTCAAACCCAACGCTTTATTTTGATCACTAGAACATATCATTTTCGTTCCATGTGCCATGCCACTTCCGGATGTCATGTAATTATCTCCTTTTAACTTAACTCTCTAAGTTATATGTTCATTTATTGTTGTGGAGTAGTTTTCGCACTGAAGGTTATAATCGTGCTATATCGGTTGCTAAACGACTTAACACACCCAAAATATTAGAAACTTGGTAATCTTCCACTGAAAGCTGACTCCTTAGTATTCGGTTAACTGCCGACTAGTATCAACTACTGAACTCCAATAGAACTCTAAAGAACTCCTATGAACTTTCCAAGAACCTCTCAAGAACTTCTAAGAACTCCCAAGAACTTCCTGTTAACTTTTATTAATATAGGAGGGAGAGTCCATTATCTGAGGAATAGGTGTGTTTCATCATAACAGAGGGAGAGTTCGTTATCTGAGGAATAGGTGTCCAAAAAAGGGCAAGAGAAGGATGGGAACACATGTGTAATGACAGTTGCGAAGGAAAAGAACAAGATACACGGGGTGATTTAGCAAGGACGAGGAAAGGACTAGTGGATAAGAGATGGGAATTGATATTGCATTTAAATTCGTGAATGTTGTAGCCATTAGGAAAGCAAGTATACTAAATGGAGTTCCACTGGCAGAAAGTGCGAGAAACGAAGCTGATGGAGTAGAATTGTCGACTGCATTTGATAGATATAACTGTAACTTGTTGCCAGTCTGGTTGCTCGAGTAAATACTTTTGAAGGAGTCACCAGTGACCTAGTGAGTTCACAACTACACACGTTAAAGACAGACTAGCCACAAATATACACGACTGAAAAATGTAACCTACTCTACATGGCAACACAACATTTACCGTAAACTTTCTTTAAACTTAATAGCTAAAAAACGACAAATTCTCGGTCATAAGGTTTTATAGACATTTTTTCTTGTTTTCGTGTGAGAAATACGTCACCAAAGTTCATATATATATATATATATATAGTTGAGTTGTGATGATGTTTACTACCATGATTTTCAGTAGTTTACAGGTTTGTGTTTCTGTCATAAAGTGCTTGGCGGGTGCTCTTTTTACGAATTCCCATTTAATTTTGATGATAACGTAAAAAATTCTCCAAGCACAATCAACCATCAAAAATCATCGACAAAAAATTCAAAATCAAAATTAGTTAGAGCCTCATCGACGATATGAATAACATTTTAACCAAACGCAATAAGAAAACGCGGATTAAAATCGAAAAAAAACAACAACATCAATCAATACCAACAAATACAATCGCCAAAGAAAGACAACTACCCACTTAAAAGCAAGTGTCTAACTGACAACATAATATATAAAGCCAACGTGAAAAATAATATTAACACTAACGAAAAGATTTTTACCGGAGTAACAGAAATAATTTTCAAAGAAACATTCAGCAAACACAAAACATCACTCAAGGTAGACAGCTACAAAAAACAGCACAACACTATAAAAATACATATGGAGCCAAAAAGCAGAGAGCATTGCTTACCAAAATCAAATGGGAAATCGTAAAACGAGCAAACCTAATCCATGTGTGTGTGTATATGTGTGTGTGTGTGCCCGTTAACTATAGACCCCGAAACAGCTGAACCGATTTTCTTGAAAATTTACACAGTTTAATTATAAGCGTCTGCGAGTGTTTTTAGCTAGTTTTTGTGTCAAGGTAATCCCGATAAATATCGAAAATCGACAATCGAAAAAATCCGGTGGTCCAATTTTAATCAAATTTGATGCACTCACAGACAAAGACATAACAAACGATATTCAGAAGTTTCATGGTTGCAGTTCTTACAATAGTGCAAAAAATCGATAATATATATATATATATATATATATATATATATATATATATATATATATATAAAGACAAGATGTTTGTGTGTGTGTCTGTTTATCTGCCTGTATATCTGTATTTTTTCAGCTCTTATATTTTAGTTTTTGATTTGGGTTTGGCTCTAAGTAGATATAATTGTAGTTCTTAGTCTCAGCCATGATACCATTTACTCAGCGGACTTATTTAGCCTTCAAAATTCAGTTTACGACGAAAAAACTTATTTGATATCGATACCAGGAAATCAAAATTTGACTTACATCCATTCATTTTTTTTTCAGTCTACAGTTTCACTTTAACTGGAAACAACTATTGCTTTTTAGTCTTTCGTGACAACGTCCAAAGAGTCTGAGCTCGAGGACCATGGATTAGTTTTAAAGCTTTCACTACACTCGAGCAACGCCGGGCTATACTGCTAGTATATATATATATATATATATATATATATATATATATATATATATATATATTTCCCCGATATCGTAAATCGACACCCCCGACATTGCTTTTTAGTCTTTCGTGCCAACGTCCAAAGAGTCTGAGCTCCAGGACCATGGATTAGTTTTAAAGCTTTTATGACACCCGAGGAACGCCGGGTTATACTGCTAGTAAATATACAAACAGAAATCAAAATAAAAAACGAAATATGCATAAAAGATAATATAAAATCAAGCCAAACGGAAAAAATTACACTTTATGTGTTTCTGTCCACAAACATAAGTACACACAAGAACGCGATCACTAAAGTATGTCCTAAAAGTTCTTTAAGCGGTCACACTGACACAGTAAGAAATGGCCAATCCAACGCAGCAAACTGAAACCAGCTCATTACAAAGCAATTAAGCAGACACCCATTCACGTGATTCAAAAACAATAAAACGAGATCAACCATCTCCGCACAATGACAAACACTAATAAGAGGTCAAAACAGCAAAAGCAATCAAAAAGCAACCCTAAATACAAAAATATTAAATTACATCAAAATATATATAAATAAGAATAAACCCAGTACACAATAGCATCTAGATGAAAATCCCTGATGAGTGGGACATCATAATGGTGTCTTCACGAAATTCGAAGTTGTCATGACTCTGCTCAGTAGCGTGTTCGCTGTTCACTGGCTGTCCTATACCTTCGACTTTATGCCACATGTAATCTACGCTTAGAAAATCAATATATATATATATATATATATATATATATATATATATATATATATATATATAGTGTATCGAGGCAACAAATAAATATTATTTATTATAAACCCGGTACATATTTTGGTTTTACTACAACCACGCTTACATGTCACCTTTCTGCTCAGAGTACAATTAAACAATATTTCTCAGAAAAACATAAACATATAGGTAATATCAGACAGATTTTAGTCAACAATACAATAATCCTCACTCATACACACAGTAAAAAGAACCTTCAGATATGGGAGGCCATCTACATTAAATCCAAACAACCCACACTTAATAAAATCACGTTTAAATCTGGTCATAGCACATTACACTGCATTTGAATATATGGTTCTGTTGTCATTTCGCGCGTTCACGCGGTGTGACGTCATAGAACCGCATTGCAATTTTGCGAACTGCGTTTGTTATTTTTGGTAACTATTGCCGTTGTCTAGCGGAGGTTTATGTCAACACAAGATAAAATCGTCGCTGATGGTGGATGTTATCGTGTTACCGTCTTAATAACCTCTCTGAAGATGGCTCATGTCAGCCGAAAGCTTAGAACCAAATTAATAAAAACTTATCCAAATGTTGGAGAATTTTTGTCTTTATTTTCAACTGAAATTAAAGCCAAAATACGACGTTTAGAACAGCCCATGATTAAACATAATAGACATTCATTGTCTCTTATATTTAATCGTATATGTTTAGAAAAAAAATATATATATATATATATATATATATATATTGAGATAGCAAAAATTATGCGTCCATCGATATATTGCACGTGACTTCTGCTTCAACCGGCAGAATTATAATAATCCTAAGAGTCTATCGTTCATCGACAAAATGATTTATCTGCCAATCGCTTTTATCTATTTATCTGTTTCTAGCTCAGTCTCTTCAGATCTAAGATGTTCATGCGATTTTCGGAAAAGAAAAAAAAAACCTTAAATGAATCAAACGGATTCTCCGTTATTACACAAATGCATAAAAGGAAATTTGATCAATTCTCCTTAACCGGCACCAATGGGAAATCGATAAGCGTTTTCAGAACTGATTCGTCACCTCGCAGACATTACCAGAATGAATATTGGTTTACCTAATAAAGCTACAATCCAAGCATTAACGCAGGACATAATTGTATTTTCACTCAAATATTTATCTCATGAGTTGGAGGTAGCAACCGATTTGATGAAGATCGATGAGTGATGAGACCAGAATGATTTTTCCAGGGTGAAGTAATGAACGATGCTTTGTGGAAACCGTAGGCTTCACAGACAACAAGACTTCGGTTAAACTGATGAGTTCCAAAATAATGCAAGATGGGGTTGACTTATCTGCCATAGTTACATGAACGAGTTCAACGGGTGCCCCTGCTATCCACCTCGTGGATCTTGACAAAATACAACGGAGAATCTGTAATGTGATACCGACTTGACAGCCCGGCTGCAGTCACTCTCACACCGGTGTGCCTCTTCTATAAATACTTTCACGGTTTCTATTAGATCACTGGTCCCACTCTTTTACAGGGAAACAGATAAACAGTAACCTTTCTACTCTGACAGCTTCTTTTCTCGCCCTTCTCGCCTGTGGAATTCCCTTCCATATACTTGCTTCCCCGACAGCTACAATCTCCCGGAATTTAAATGTAAGGTCAGTAGACATCTCCTATCACACTAACTCGCATCCATTCTTTCAAACACTCTTCCCATCTGCCCAACCCCCATCCTCGGTATCCACATCCGTCTATCACCCTCCTTCCGACATTTCCTATAACTAACCACTCTTTCTCATCACTTTCCCCTATGTAACCCCCTGCGCAATAGTGGCAGTGGAATGCCTTGCTTGGGGTGAAATGCTTAAAAAGAACGTGTGCATTAAAAGACGATTCCGCTTAATAACGTATGGGGCCTGTTTAAGAATCTACTTATCCTCCTAATTTTTAAAAGCTGAAAGGGCAGGGAGGAACATTCGTAAAGGTAATAAATTTGAGAAGCTTCAAGATAAATTTTCTTAAAATTATTTCAACCAAAGGAAGCCAATAAAGCCACTACGTCGCATGGAGTTACTGATCGTTAGAGAATATGATAAAATTTACAATAAGAGCGGAGTAATGAGCCGAAAGAGAGTCCCAAGAGCGAGAAGTGCGATAGAAGAAAATATTAGCATAGAACTTACGGTTACATCTGGCCATTTCAACTGTAAAATGAAACTTTGCCGCTAATCCATTCAGTCAGTCAGTCAGTTAAGTGCCATCGCTTAGGCAATCATGTTTTTCGATCCATGACTGTCTAGTAAAAGATTCTCTCGTGATAGGTTGACATTTTTTTCTGTGGGAGACTGATTGCAAACCAAGGCTATAGAACCCAATCAGTCTCGCACTTCAACCTATAGCTGAAGGGAGAAGTAATGGATTAATACCTTTTCCAAAGGTATTTGCGCGTAAGTGAATGCAAAGACTTCAACTAGGATTCGAACTCAGCTTTCCGTTTTCTCTTTCCCAGCCGATATCCACCGCACCACAGTGCATATAATATCCGTCAGTTAAGTGCCATACGCTTGGGCGATCATGTCTCGAAAGAGACATGACTGACTGGGCAGAAGATTATCCTGCAGTAGGTTGCCATTGCTTTCTGCGGTAGACTGGTTGCCAACCAAGGCTATAGAACCCAATCTGTCCTATTATTTAACTCATAACTAGAGGGGGAAGAAATGCCTTATATTATTAACTAATAATTAGTGGGGGATCAGTTTATTATTTCAAAACCATATAAAACGGATCCCCCACTTTATGCCCAGTAGAAGCTCTAATCATCTTTTCATCTATTATATTTAGTCAGTTAAGTGCCATACGTGAAACACGCTTGGGCGATCATGACTCGAAAGAGACATGACTGACTGGGCAGAAGATTATCCCGCAGTAGGTTGCCATTGCTTTCTGCGGTAGACTGGTTGCTAGCCAAGGCTATAGAACCCAATCTGTCCTGCTATTTAACTCATACCTGGAGGGAAGAGACGGATTAATACCTTTCCCAAGGGTATTTGTGCGTAAGTGAATGCAATGGATTCAGCTGGAATTCGAACTCTTCTCGTTCCGAGCCGATATCTACTGCACTACAACGCACATAATGTATTGCTTTTAAATTGGTAAAGTGTATGGCTCAGAGTAGAAATGTCATCAAAATAATGACCATGAAATTATTCATAGAAAAGGTACTAGAAGCTTCATTATGGCCTTGGGAAAAGGACGTAAGCCAATATGCTCATTCAGGACCAATAACTTTGCAGATTTCTCTTTTGATTCTATCAAGAATAACGATTTATATATCAGGAAGAGCAGACCATATCTGGCAGCGATATACAAAGCTAGAACAAATGGTAGATTTATAAATATGTAATCTAGATTCTAGCAAGACAATCAACACAGAACCAAATTTCCTAGCCGGATACCTCGGAATTAATCCAAAGTAATTTTTAAACTTCATGCAAGCAGAAAACATAGCCCGAGAAGAAACTGTTAGCCTAAAACATACGGTTGCATCTAACCATTTCAAATACAAAATAATGGGACCTGGTAGAACCAAAGAATGTTTTTCATCCGAGCACTTCATATGGAAGTATTTACAGAACGGTGAGGGGCTTGCCTCTTTCCGCCTGTAAGAGAGAGTTTGAAAGGTGAAAAAGTAATTTGTCACACACAAGGACCCTGGAGACGCTTTAGGACTGAAGTGAGTAAGGACTGGACAGCTCCAGCCCAAATATAACAGCGGTACCCCATTTTCAGCCTGATCTGGCTTTTGTAAAGCTAAAAGATAGAATACGGAGTCAGGTCCTTACTGGAATAGCACAGAACATTTCCTGCATCTTTTGCGATGTATCGCATGTAGGATATGCGTTGTGGTGCAGTAGATATTGACTCGGAACGACAAATCGGGGAGCCGAGTTCGAATTCCAGTTGAATTCCTTGCATTCTCTTACGCACAAATACCTTTGGGAAAGGTATTAATCCGCCTCTTCCCTGCAGGTGTTTATCGATACCGGTAATCTATATGAAATTCCTAATTAAACACTTTATTTAATCTACAGAGATATACTGTTCTCATTCCACTGCTGATGTCTAGAGATATCTCGTCTAGTTTTTTTGTGTTGTTGTTTTTACACTGATCAGTTATTGTTCACTCAGATTCTAAACTGCCCAGCCCTGGGATTGAACTTACAATTTCTATGACTCTAAATTCACGATCCAACGATTTAATCATCTCAGCTATTTATCAAGTCGGTTATATTTGTACCATCGCCAAAGATACTGGAAAAATGGTCAGTTTTGTGTAACAAACTCCTGTGCCTTGATTCATACGTATGAAAGTCTGAACTGAAAATGTATATTAATAGCTGCCATGTCTAACCCGATGTGGTAGCAAATTTTAAGCTCCCAGCTATGGGTAAATAGTGAACTCCTCAGATGAATGTATAGAAACACAAATTTGTATTGAAATTACCAGAAATACAATTTTATATAAAAAATAACTAACAATACATTTTTTTTAATCGTGTAGCCCCAAGCAAGGTATTTTATATAGGAGAAATGTTATGTGAAAGAGTGACAGGTTAAGGGGTTAACAGGAAGTGGGTAAGAGAAGGATGACTGTGACCTTAAAGTGAGGGATCAATAATCCCGGCTATTAATCAAGTCGGTTATATTCGTGCCATTGCCAAAGATGCTGGAACAATGGTCAGTACCTTGTACCATTCCAAAAAATGCCAAACCCTTGTGCATTGCATCATTCGTATAAGAGTCCGAACTGAAAATGTATATTAATAGCTGCCATGTCCGGCACGGTCCTTACTTTCTTATCTCGACTGAGGTCAAAACCGATTATGCGGCCTTGTATATCTTGTATTCTCCACACTGCAAAACCTACCAACAGAAAAAAAATGCAGTTAACCTCTGACTATTCTAGCCATTATTACTCTAGAAAAGTTTTAAACGAGATACATTACTTAGCTTCATATCTACTCAGGAGGTGGATGATCATGACTCTCCATGATTTCCTGCAAGAAAAATTGATAAAATAAATCCGGTAGCAAGGATTCTGATTGGGAGATTGGTGGTGCTGAGGAGCAAGGAACCACCTATTAATTGCTGTTTTTCTCAACCTAACCCGAGGTGGTAGCAAATGTTAAGCTCCCAGCTATGGGTTAAAAGTGAACTCCTCAGATGAATGGATAGAAATACAAATTTGTATTAAAATTACCAGAAATACAATTTTATATAAAAATCTAGTAGTATAACCCGGCGTTGCTCGGGTGTAATGAAAGCTTTAAAACTAATCCATGGTTCTGGAGATTAGACTATTCGGACGTTGGCACGAAAGACGAAAAAGCAATAGTTGTTTCCAGTTAAAGTGAAACCGTAGACTGAAAGAAAAATGAATGGATGTAAGTCAAATTTTGATTTCCTGGTATCAATATCAAATAAGTTTTTTCATCGTAAACTGAATTTTGAAGGCTAAATAAGTCCTCCGAGTAAATGGTATCATGGCTTAGACAAAGAACTACAATTATACCTACTTAGAGCCAAACACGAAGCAAAAAGTAAAATAAAAGGGCTGAAAAAAAAATAGACATACAGGCAGATAAACAGACACACGCACAAACATCTTGCCTTTTATATATATATAATCGTTTTTCTGCACTATTGTAAGAACTGTAACCTTGAAACTTCTGAATATTGTTTCTTATGTCTTTGTCTATGAGTGTATCAAATTTGATTAAAATCGGACCACTCACACACACACACACACACACACACACACACACAGACAAAATTTCATTTATAAATAAGTTTAGATAAAAGAAAACTAACAATATATTTTTATTTTTATGTTTTTAATCGTGCGGCCTAAAGGAAGGCATTTTACTGCCACTGTTTTGCAGGGTGTTACGTAGGAGGAAAGTTATGAGAAAGAGTGACATGTTATAGAGGGTCTCAGGAAGTGGTTAAGAGAAATATGACAGTGGTTATAAAGTGAGGGATCCATTTATATATTGATTGTAATGTAGAATCGATCCCCCACTTTATATCTACATAATAATAGTATAGAAATTGTTTTTATCATATCACCCCTAGCAAGGAATTTTACTGCCACTGTTGTGCAGGGTGTTACATAAGAGGAAAGTTATGAGAAAGAGTGACATGTTATCGGGGGTGTCAGGAAGTGGGTAAGAGAAGGATAACTGTGGACATAAAGGGAGGGGTCAATTTATATATTGATTGTAATATAAAATTGATCCCTCACTTTATATTTACCTAAAAGTTTGTCTGTTGATAGGCTGTAGAAAACGAATCAATCAGTCGATGAAATACTGATTAGCTACACAGGCATGTCTTTTAGATTTATTTACATTTTCTTTCTTTCAGTCAGTTAAGTGACATACGTGAAACACGCTTGGGCGATCATGTCTCGAAAGAGACATGACTGACTGGGCAGAAGATTATCCCGCAATAGGTTGCCATTGCTTTCTGCGGTAGACTGGTTGCCAGCCAAGGCTACAGAACCTAATTTGTCCTGTTATTTAACCCATAACTGGAAGGAAGAGACGGATTAATACCTTTCCCAAGGTTATTTGCGCGTAAGTGAATGCAATGAATTTAAATGTAATTCGAACTCCGCTCTCCGATTTCTTGTTCCGAGCCGATATCCACTGGACCACCACGCACACCTTTCCTGGAATATATATATATATATATATAAGCATTAGAAAGGGGATGTAAATTAGTGAGACAGGAGATGACTGTTGGCTTTATATATTTGAATTCTTGAATATTGTAGCTGTCGGGAAAGCAAGTAAGCGGAAGGGAATTCCACAGGCGGGAAGTGCGAGAAAAGAAGCTGATGGAGTAGAATTTGCGCTAAAAACTTATTGGTTTAAAAGGGTGGGACCTAGTTGCTAGCCTAGTGGCTCGAGGAAATTCATATATAGGGGGTACCAGTGAGCTAAGTTCATCGGAGCAGGAGCCGTGAAATATATACAACTGAGTTCAAAATATTCAGATTTTGGAATTAGATGTCGAAATCTAAATATTTTGTACGCAATTTTATTTTATTTTTTGGAGCTAATAATAGTTTTAGTGTTACAATCTTAATAATCTAAACTTATTTATAAATGTAACTTTGTCTGTGTGTGTCTGTGTGTCTGTTTGTCTGTGTGTGTGTGTATGCGTTACCTATAGACTCCGAAACGGCTGAACCGATTTTCTTGAAAATTTACACAGTTGTACTATAAGCGTCTGCGAGTGTTTTAGCTAGATTTTGTGTTGAGGTATCCCCGATAAATATCGGAAATCGATAATCGAAAAAATCGGTTTATAGAAGGAATGGTCCGATTTTAATCAAATTTGATACACTCATAGACAAAGACACAAGAAACGATATTCAGAAGTTTCAAGGTTGCAGTTCTTACAATAGTGCAGACAATCGATAATATATATATATATATATAAAAGGCAAGACGCTTGTGTGTGTGTCTGTTTATTTACCTGTATGTCGGCATTTCTTTAGGTCTTTTATTTTAGTTTTTGCTTCAGGTTTGGTCTCAGTAGGTATAATTGTAGTTCTTAGTCTCAGCCGTGTTACCATTTACTCAGAGTATTTATTTAACATTCAAAATTCAGTATACGTCGAAAAAAACTTATTTGATATCGATACCAGGAAATCAAAATTTGACTTACATCCATTCATTTTTCTTTCAGTCTACGGTTTCGCTTTAACTGGAAACAACGATTGCTTTTTAGTCTTCCGTGCCAACATCCAAAGAGTCTGAGCTCCAGGACCATGGATTAGTTTTAATGCTTCCATTACACCTGAGCCGGGCAATACTGCTAGCATATATATATATATATATATATATATATATATATATATATATATAAAGTGCGATTGATAAATTGCCGCAATTATTTTATTATTTCAAATATTCTTTAGGCTGAGTCTGAGCTCCAGGACCATGGATTAGTTTTAAAGCTTTCATTACACCCGAGCAACGCCGGGTTATACTGCTAGTTATCCTATAGCTTGAAGAAGAAGGGGTGGATTCATGCCTTTCCTAATACTACACCGCTTTACAATTCGACGTCATTATCCATTACGTCGGGGTCACCATTTGTTGTGGACTGGACAACCTGGTAGTAATTTGAAAGTGGAGTCACCATTATAAAATAGACTAGCTGTCCAATCCACCACATTAATAAAAAAATTACAGGATTGATTATTTTGTGCAGGCAAGATTTAGTGGAAAAAGTTCTCTTTTGGATGTTGAAGAAAATGTATCAATGTTCATACCGGAAGAGTTCCTGAAAAAAGGAAATATGATGTTCGTGCTAATCAGTAGTTGAATATAACTATATATGTAGTGAAGTAGGCTTGTGAGAGAGAGAGAAATATTTTTGGTGTAACTAATTGCTTATAGCAATTAGCGCAGTAGGAGAGTTGGAAAGGAGCTAACGGCATTCGGACTGTTAGCTCCGAAAGACAGATTCCAACTAGTCTACACCCGTGTGAACATCAACTTATATATTTTTGAATGAAGCGCCGGAAAAAGAGGTTTCACGTGCGGTAGTAATGTATAACTATGTGTGTATATATGTGTATACGTATGTAGATGGCGATATGTATATAAGTATGTACATGCATGTAGAAGTGATTTTACAACATTGTATGAACATCCAAGCCTACAGCACTTGGTATTCCCAGACAGTCACCCATCTAGTCTCGATGTTGCTTAACTTCGGTGATCCTCCGAGAAATGCCGTAAATATATCCACTTAAACATTCAACCTTACAGTAACTGGCATTCTCACGACTTCACCCATCTAGTTATTGATCAAGCTCGACGTTGCTTCACTTCGTTGATCGCACGATAATTGGTGCTTCAACGTGCTATGTCCGCAAATATATCCACGTGCACATTAGAGCTTACAGCAGGTGGTATTCTCAAGCTGTCACCCATTTAGAGACTGACCAGACTACACGTTGCTTAACTTCGGTGATCGTGCAGTAACAGGCGTTTCAACGTGGTTTGATCGTTAAATCCACTGCTAAAAAGGTTGGGTTATTATGTCGATCCAAGATGTTTTTTCCGCCTGAATCCATCCTGCATATATACAAGTCAACCATCCGTCCGTGCATGGAGTACTGCTGCCATTTATTGTCAGGGGCCCCTGCGGTTCACCTCAGTGTTCTCGACAGGCTCCAAAGGAGTGTCTGTAATGTGATAGGTACTGACTTGACGGCTCGACTGCAGCCACTTCCCCACCGACGAAATGTGGCCTCCCTTTGTCTGTTCTATAAATACTTTCATGGCTTCTGCTCGGACGAACTTAAGTCACTGGTGCCTCCTCAACAGGTGTTTACTCGTGCAAACAGATTGGCAACTGGGTCCCACCCATTGACATTTAGGTTAGCCAAATGCAGACGACAATTCTACTACTGCAGCTTCCTCTCTCGCACTTCCCGCCTGTGAAACTCTCTCCCATATTCTTGCTTTCCTGATGGCTGCAACATCCAAGAATTCAAATGCAGTGTCAATACTCATCTATTAACCACTGGATTCTAGCTTTCTTCCCACCCCGTATATCCTTCCCTTTCCCTCCTCCTATGTCACTGTCAACGCACCTGCATTCTCATCTTTCTCTTGCTCTTTTCTAACTGGTCTGTACTCCTCACTCTCTTCTAATTAATCTTTTTACAGTTATGTTGCCCCCCGCACATCAGTGGCATTTCCGCCTTGCTCGGGGTGAAATGATTAAAAAAAAAAAAGAATTACAAACCGATATCTCGCTTACACATCCTCTTAGTACACACTTGTCCCCCTTTTCAACAATCTAGAGTAGCCATTGTGTGTTATATTGGTTGAACTAAAGTAATATATATATATATATATATATATATATATATATATATATATATATATATATATACCGTTGACTTACCTGTCACATTTCTGATCAGAATACAATTAAGCAACATTTCTCAGGAAAACATAACCACAGAGGTGATATCAGACAGATTTTATTCAACAATACAATAATCCTCACTCATACACACAGTAAAAGAGACCTTCAGATATTCAAGACCAACTACATGAAATCCAAACTACCCACACTTAATAAAATCACGTTTAAATCTGGCCATAACACATTACATTGCATTTGAATACATGGTTCTGTTGTCATTTCCCGCTCTCACGCGGTGTGACGTCATAGAACAGCATTGCAAATTTGCGAACTACGTTTGTTATTTTTGGTAACTATTGCCGTTGCTTAGCGGAGTTTTATGCCAACACAAAATAAAATCGTCGCTGATGGTGGATATTTTTGTGTTAGCGACCTCATAACCTCTCTGAAGATGGCTCATGTGAGTCGAAAGCTTAGAACCAACTTAAAAAAATATCCAAATGTTGGAGAATTTTTATCTTTATTTTCAACTGAAATTAAAGCCAAAATAAGATGTTTAGAACGGCTCATGTTTAAACATTATACACATTATATTTAACAGTATATAATTAGAAAAAAATAAAATATATATATATATAGACATGATCGAATTGAACAGACGCTCACAGAAACAGTTTATTTTATTAAACAAATAATTTATACAAATGAAGTAATTATAAATGGTCATAAATTTATTAACTAATACTTGGTTGACATCCCACTTTGCTTTTTTTAATGCAGTGACCCTTCTAGGCAGGCTAGCGATGAGTTCACGAATATCATCTTGAGATATTTCTTGCCATGTTTCATGCAATAATCCTAAAAGTTCGGACTTAGAAGATGGGTTCCTGTTTATTTTACGGAGTTTTCGATCTAATATGCCCCAAAGGTTTTCAATAGAGTTAATATTCGGGGAACTGACTTGGCCATGGAAGTTTATTGATCCCATTTTGTCTCAACCTCTCTGGTGAATTGTACGATCACTCTATTAACAGTAGATAGGGGTATTGAAAGATTTTCAGATATTTTTGACTAAGACCACCTTCATGTTGTCCCATGATACGTCCTTGCTGAAATTCGGATAAGACTGATGCTCCTTTGGTTCGTGGCATGTTCCAGTATTGTTATCTGCAATTTTAATCAAATAATCTATGTTAATTTATCTTGGTTATTAAAGAAAAATCAGAAATAAAATTTATCTTGTTGTCTATTCAATTCTGTCATGTCTGCTTATATATATATATATATATATATATATATATATATATATATATATGGGTAAAAAAGCAATCGGAGTCTAACCGTATTGATGAGCTGTGATACGGCGAAACAGATCTGTCTGTGGATGACAATATATATATATATATATATATATATATATATATATATATAGATATATATATACTTAATTACAATAAGGCAGCACTAATAATTACAGACGATCCGTTGTATAAAACCGTGGTCGGTGGTGGCTCAATTTTAGTTTTAGTGTTCTGTATATATATATATATATATATATATATATATATATATATATTATGAATTATATTTTAGAACATGTACGAATTTTTTTTATATAAAAAAATTGTACATGTTCTAAAATATAATTTAATATAAATATTCACTGCTCTATATATTATATATCGAGCACTGTTTTAAATTAATGTTTTGGACGTTGTGAAAAAAGTTTTTTCTTCCTTCCTTGTTCACTCAGATATATATATATATATATATATATATATATATGTAGCATGATTTATCGTATTGCAATATGGGTTTTCGCTATCAAGTCATCAAACATCAAACAGAAGCTTTCGCACAAATTTTCAGTTCCAAGCTGAAATGATGCTCTCCTGAACTTTATTTCTATTTCGTCAATACAAGACTTCATGTTCGGTGGTATAGACTCCAACGCCCTAACTAGGATATACTTTATTCCTTGTCCTTCCGATAATAATATGCAGATTGTGTTTTAAAGACTTTCAGAAATCGTGTTTTTAGCAGCAGTCATATGGAAACGGAGGAAAAAAATTGAAGAGAATTTATAAACAGGCCAAGCCAATTGAAAATAATTTACAAAAAACGCCATGGTCTGTACAGAACATCTTTGTCGCATCTGCAATAAACATTACAAGTCACTTGTTTTCGTTAAGATCTGTTGTATAAAAGAATTATAAAACCTTGAACCAATCTTGTTAGCGATAGCCATGACCGTTAACCCAGTCGTCATCTAAACTTATTTATAAATAAAACTTTGTCTGTGTGTGTGTATCCGTTACCTATAGACTCCGAAACGGCTGAACCAATTTTCTTGAAAATTTACACAGTTGTACTATAAGCGTCTGCGAGTGTTCTTAGCTAGGTCTTGTGTCGAGGTAACCCTGATAAATATCGAAAATCGATAATCGAAAAATCGGCTTATAAAAGGAGTGGACCCATTTTAATCAAATTTGATACACTCATAGACAAAGACATATGAAACGATATTCAAAAGTTTCAAGGTTGCAGTTCTTACAATAATGCAGAAAATCGTTAATATATATATATAAAAGGCAAGATGTTTGTGTGTGTGTCTGTTTATCTGCCTGTATGTCTATTTTTTCAGCCTTTTTTAGTTTTTGCTTAGAGCTTGGCTCTAAGTAGGGATAATTGTTGTTCTTAGTCTCAGCCATGATACCATTTAATCAGAGGACTTATTTAACCTTCAAAATTCAGTTTACGACGAAAAATCTTATTTGATATCGATACCAGGAAACCAAAATTTGACTTACATCCATTCATTTTTCTTTCAGTCTACGGTTTCGCTTTAACTGGCAACAACTATTGCTTTTTAGTCTTTCGTGCCAACGTCCAAAAAGTCTGAGCTCCAGGACTATGGATTAGTTTTAAAGCTTTCACTACACCCGAGCAACGCCGGGCTATATTACTAGTATCATATAACCGTATCTGTGTTGGAAGATTTTGGTGTTTGTACGTGCATTTTGAAAATTCAAATCGACGGTTTGGGCCAAGCATCAAATACAAAAGAAATCTGCTTTCAACTCGTTTATATCGTTACGTACATAATTCGTAATCTACGTGTTTAGCGTGTTTTGAGCTCACTTATTTACCTCTTTTAAGTGAAGAGTTAGAAAGCTTGCGGCCTATTTTAACTAGCAGGCCGTATAGATAAACGTTAAGAACGGGCCAGATAGACAGACTGATTAGAATACGCTTGATTAGTGCCTGTGTTAATCTGATTTTATCTACTTTCATCTAAGTGCCTGTCCGCCAACCACTGACAATTCATCTTGTGTGATTTGCTGAAGGCAGAACGCGACAATCCAACGGAGGTCCGTATCTATTCTCAACGGACAATGCAAATATGTTAACCGGTAGCAGAAAGAACAAACAATTTGACTATATGCTTCTGGTTGTTCACCTGTTCAACAAACATATATTGTGAAGAGAAAACCAGGGCAACGAGAAGAAAATGTTTCAGACTTTTAATTAGTTGGAAACAAATAAATAAATAAGATAATTTTTTCTAAGTTCTCTGCAAAAGAAAATATTGGGTAAAAAGTTTTACGACTTTATCAACGCTGTAATTAGACCGAATAAAAACAAAAAAATAACAGTGGAAAATTTATCTGCTTATTGTTATTCATACTTATAATCAGTCAGTTAAGTGCCATACGTGATACACGCTTGGGCGATCATGTCTCGAAAGAGACATGACTGACTGGGCAGAGGGTTTTCCCGCAGTAGGTTGCCATTGCTTTCTGCGGCAGACTGGTTGCCAGCCAAGGCTATAGAACCCAATCTGTCCTGTCATTTGACTCCTAGTTAGAGGGGGAAGAGATGTATTATATTATTAAGTATTAATTAGTGGGGGATCAGTTTCATATCGTTATGAAGTAATAAACTGATCCTCCACTTTATGCCCAGTAGAAGCCTTAATCCTGTTTCCAACAATTATATTCATTCAGTTAAGTGCCATACGTGAAACACGCTTTGGCGATCATGTCTTGAAAGAGACATGACTGACTGGGCAAAAGATTATCCCGCAGTAGTTTGCCATTGCTTTCTGCGGTAGACTGGTTGCCAGCCAAGGCTATAGAACCCAATCTGTCCTGTTATTTAACCTATAACTAGAAGGAAGAGCCGGATAAAACCTTTCCCAAGAGTATTTGCACGTAAATTGGTTTAATAGTATTTGCAATAAAGAAAACTATTTCTTCACACAATTAGAAATAAACGACTTCTACTCATCTATCAATGAATATACACATAACCATGGATTAAACTTAGCAAATCGATACACAACAAAGATATTAATATAATTCAACTCTGCTGGAAATCAATATTACAGTAAAATATAGGCATAAAACATCAGTAACAATAGCAATAATAATAATAATAATAATAATAATAATAATAATAATAATAATAACTTTGATGTAATAGTGGATAGCTATGACGGTGCTTACTATGCGAACACAAGCATATACATAATAATTTAACAAATATTATTAACAAAAAGATATAGGTCAATAGAGATGCGATGATCTATTACTTCTAAGAAATTTTAATGACAGAGCTACAGAAAAAATAAAAAACTTCAAAACAATGGGATTTACAACAGATATAAAATCCAACCAAAAATAGTAAGTTTTTCTTTGTAAAACAACCTAAAACATACAGACCATACAGATAGCTAAACGACAACCAAATATAGATTAATTAAATTCCAACCAACCCCCAAAGGTAGGTGCCTTCATTAAATCGCTAAAAAACAGCACAGTAAGAATAAAAAGGTCCAAAACTTAATAAAAACAAACATTTTCCAACAAAATATTTATATTATTATTAAGAAGAAAGACCAAAGTAATTTTTATTTAATTTTTAAATGTTCTTAATCCCTTCTAACATGTTCTAACTTTTGGCAGAAAATTTTCTTATGATTTAAGTTCAAAAAAATGTTCTCGCCCAAAAATCTAAAATGCTCAAAAATAAAAAAAATTAAAACAGTGGCATGTCTAAAGAACATACCAAGAATAATTGACTACAATTGGCTAAAATTGAAAAAAAAGGGGAAGCAAGAAAAGAATCTGAGTAATGAGTGTGAAGTGGAAAGAAAAAAAAAACGAAACAAAGATCAAATGATCACGACATCCTACACGTATGCACATCCGCACAGACATATTACACATCCTCAGACATGAACAAAAGCTATAAGAAAAAAAAATACACCAGTGATAAGTGCATAAAAAGAAAACTTGAGAATTATAAGCAGACAATTGTTGATACCTTCTGAAAAGTGAACGGACAGGTCTAAATGACAGTCGGGATGCTTAAGGCAATCAACTTATGTGATAAAATCTTTTAAGGAGATATAACTTTTATTAAATTTTTTCCAGCATCCTAAGGTTTCGCCGTTTTGTTGGTGTTAAGGAATATCAAAATTATCCATAATGTTTATTATCCTTAGCGCTTTCAACTACTTCTATAGCCATTTTCAAAGATGTTTTTACTTCGGGTGTTGTTATTTTTCAAAATGTTTTCACTGTTTCGTAGTAATTTATTTTTGTGTTGCACTGACTGCACGTTTTAAATTAAATAACACGTTTTAAATTAAATATATATATATATATATGTATGTAACTTTCATTAATCTAATTTGTTTTCATGATATATATATATATATATATATATGTATTTTCATTAATCTAATTTGTTTTCATGATATATATATATATATATATGAGTGTGTGTGTATGTAGTTAGGAATATAAAAATTGTTAAGGAATATAAAATTCCTTAACAATTTTTATATTCTTAACTATATATACACACACACACACACATATATATATATATATATATATATATATCATGAAAACAAATTAGATTAATGAAAGATACATATATATATATATATATATATATATATATATATATAATTTAAAACGTGTTATTTTGCGACCCAGGTTTCTACCTTTCGGTGTCTTCAGGCGATTTACAATAACTGATTTTACCGTTTTTTAAAAACGCTCATGTAACAAGCCTGGGCCGCGAAATAACTCGTTTACAAATGCAAAATATTAAAAATTTCTACAATATAATTGTATTGAACACTTTTTAATACAAGTCTGTAATGGTCTAATTTAATTATGACCAAAACATAAATATTAAAAAAATTATATATATATATATATATATATATATATATATATATATATATATTTATATATGTTTGTCTGACGATCGCAAAAGCGTGAATGTAACCAATGGTTACAAACTCATACCTATATATATAGCCCAGGTGTAGAGTCGCCGACAGACGCCATTTCGGTCGGGTTTCAATCCTGGGTAAAAAAGCAATCGGAGTCTAACCCTACTGATGAGCTGTGATACGGCGAAACAGATCTGTCTGCGGATGACAATATATATGTCTTTCATTAAATACGACTTACAGCGTTTAAAAATTTGTTTTTCTGATATAATATACATTTTTTCTGGGCTTAAAATATGTAGAAAACTTCTAAATATTCTATATATCCAAAAGTTTTTGGCCATACTTTTAATTGCTAATGTTTTTTTTTATTATTATTTATTAAATTGCATCAGAGTAAGTATTTCGCACTGGCATTGTATTCTGCTTAAAATTGTCTACCTCTATATTAAACAGAATAAGAAAAATTCGTATATAAAAGCTAAGATATTAAATTTATTTAATGCTGTTAATGAAACATTCGAACGTCTTTGAATTCTTTGCTGCATTTCGAAAACAATAAGTTAGACAATAATAATCAGTGAATACTAAAATTATAGAATCCACAATAGCAAGTGAATTTTTTTTTTTTTTAATCATATCACCCCAAGCAAGGCGGTAATGTCACTGATGCGCAGGGGGCTACGTAATAGTAAAAAGATTGGAAAAGAGAAAACCGGAAACCACATCCTAAACAGGGAACAAGGGATGTGCCTCTTCACCTGTTCAACAGACGTGGGTGGAGTGTGAACCGGGCGATAGTTTAGTCTTACGAAACAATTTTAATATTTTCTATAAAATTTTCATTAATTATTTTTTAATTCATTTCACTTCACGCAAGACAATAAAGACACAAAGGTGTAGGGGTTTACAGACTGAGAAAGAATATATGAACAAAAATTAAGGAAAGAGAGCAAGAATTAAGAAGACAGAAGATAACGATTTAGATTGCTTTTAAATTCTTAAAGATCAAAGTTTACTTGGGAGCAAGCAGCTGGAAGAGAGTTCGACGAGCGAGAAGTACGATAGAAGAAAATGTTAGCATAGAATGTAAAATGATGAGACCTAGCTGCCAATCTAGTACTGCGTTTAAATTCATAAATGACGTTCATCAGAACAATAACCTTAAATGCATTTCTAGAAAAGGTACACAGAAACTACAAAAAAGACTGCAGCCGATATAACAGAGCATGTCCAATAGCATTGCAGATTGATCTTTGGCATCTATGAATATAAAGCAGAAACAACAGACTCGATGTTGCAACAATATTCAATTGTGATTCAATGGATGTCGGCTTGGAATGAGAAATCGGAGAGCCAAGTTCGAATTCCAGCCAAATTCATTGCATTCACTTACGCGTATAAAACCCTTGGGAAAGGTATTAATCCATCTATTCTCTCTCCAGCTATGGGTTAAATAGCAGGACAGATGGGGTTCTATAGCCTTCGTTGGCAACCAGTCTATCGCAGAAAGAAACAGCAACCTGGTGAGTCATGTCCCGAGATGTCCTGCTTCGTGAGTCATGTCCCGAGATCATCTAAGCACTAAACTCGCCGACTGACTTCGTATCAGACGCGATTTTTCCAGATTACTATCTGCAAGAAAGAAAAAGAAAATATCAAGAATTGATAGTTGGAACTCTTCTGCTGCATGATAAATATTCCCCACACATGGCTATCTGTTATGGAGAAACACACCAATTCCTCAGATAATGGACTCTCCCTCTTATATTAATAAGATTTAACAGGAAGTTGACTCAAGTAGTTCTTGGGAAGTTCATAGGAGTTCTTAGAAGTTCTAGAGAGTTCTCTCAGAGTTCAATAGAACTACTAAGCAGTTGTTATTAGTCGGCAGTTAGCCGAATACTAAGGAGTCAGCTTTCAGTGGAAGATTACCAAGTTCCTAACATTTTGGATACGTTAAGTCGTTTAGCAACCGACATAGCACGATTATAACTTTCAGTACACAAACTACTCCACAATGCAATCATAATAAAATATACTGGGAAATTATAATCATATATTGTAGATAAAAACACAATGGCGCCGGCCTTTAGCTATTCTAGACGGTTGCAGTTGATAAAAGTCCATATTTTTCTCTCAGGCAGAGAGAGATTTTCAAACTGAAAATGTCGACACACGCCACAATTTTAAAATTAGCGAAGTAAATATTCGTTAAATTTTCTACTTAGAGATCATGTATCCGTCGACTGGATTACTGCATATTCAACCTACATTGAACTTAAAAAACAAAAACAAAAAGTAAAAAAAGAGAGAAAGAGAGAGTGAAAGAAAACAATTCTTTTTTTAAAACTTCATTTTGCCTTCGACACATATTCAAGCTATGCATCTCAGGGACTTTGCTTGCCTTAAGGCGTTCGTTCCCGCCATTTCTTTTACGCATGCGTGTAGAGATTCGAATCATGTCATTCTCAAAAGAATGGTGATCGGAAGGATAAGACGTAGTGAAATGTGATTAAAATGCGTCATTTTTTTTAATGCTTCCGAAGTTTAACATTTGAGTTCGTTTTTCTCACGAGACAGAAAAGTGTCGAGCTATAATATCGATTCACATCGCATTCCAACTCGCCATTCAGCTTCAACCGACGAAATAAAGAATGCATTGATTAAAAAAAACATAAAAATGCTAAGCAATAAAAACTAGAGTTTTTTCGGTCGCTTATTTTTAGAATTGGTTAACAAATCAGACGGTGAAAAAATTATCTCGTAATCCTTTTTCAAATGATATCGACTTGCATGTTAATGAGTAGATAGCGTTGCTATCAACTGCGCAGTAAGTCGATTCTGTAACTCACTGTAGCATTCTGGTCGCGTATATTATATTCACTTGGAACTATTGACCTAGGAAATGGCAAGAATACGTCTCTTTTCCACTAGCAAGCCATCTATAAGATAAATAGTGGTACAGATTAAGGTCTGTAACCATGAGTACCGGCCAGACTAAAAGAAGAACAAATAAGGCACTTCGACAGTTAGCAAACTTGTCGAGCAGGATCAATTTCGGCAGTGTCGTGAGTTCGAGCCGCACTAGGTGCTTCACACTTTCAGCTTTGTCATATCTAAGTTACGCTTAGAAAATCGTTTTACAAAAGGATGACTTTTGAATCCAAAATCGTGAAGAAGCCGACGAGAAACTACTTCTTCATCTTTCCTAACATATATTACAAAAGGGATCTCGGGAGAGCGATGTTCGACTGAGTTATATGGGTCAATTTCATTTTAAATTGCTATTTATATAGGGGAAATGATCTCTCTCTCTCTCTCTCTCTCTATATATATATATATATATCTATATGTGTGTGTGTGTGTGTGTGTGTGTGTGTGTGTGTGTGTGTGTATCATCCGCAGACAGATCTGTTTCGCTGTATCACAGCTCATCAGTACGGTTAGATAATCGATTGCTTTTTACCCAGGATTGAAACCCGACCGAATTGGCTCTGAGCTATGGGCGCTCAGTAGGAGGTAGACTTTTTAGCATGTACATTATCATTATAGACACGCACAATGGCTGAGAGTGTTCTAATTCATTGCTGAATGAACGATGCGTAGATGCTAGACTAGCTGCTGTTTTTCAAACTCTACCATTCTTCCAGACTATATACATGTATATAATATTAAAAAAATCAAATTATCTTAATTTGGATGGTCATTTCGATAGCTTCTTTTAACCAGCCATCTCGTCAGCGAGAGCAAAACATCTCGCTGACGAGATGGAGGGGTTAAATTTGTCCGTCGAAATGGCCATCCGAATTATGAAAATGTAATTCTTATATGTAATATATATTAACTATTTAAATAAATAAATTTAATTACATTGAGCCCTCGGACTGGATCAGTGTTAATATCTAATATTATTAGGATCCTTTGGGATTTACCAGTACCCCTTATTTCGGTCCGGAAACATTAAGGCCAGGCGAGAAAATTTCATTTGGCGGAAGTAGAGATTATAAAGCTATTACACCCCAACTCACAAGTCCATGAATATTTATACACATATAACACTACATAAAAACACACTAACACACACACACTTATATCCACATAAAAATATGTTTATATTTACATATATTTACGTACAAATGCGTTTGTGCGTATACATACATATACACACATACACACATCCATATATATATATATATATATATAGAGAGAGAGAGAGAGAGAGAGGCTTACTAGCTTATTTCACATATCTAAACTTATTTATAAATGGAACTTTGCTTGTGTGCGTGTGTGTGTGTGTGTGTGTGTGTCCGTTACCTATAGACGCCGAAACGACTGAACCGATTTTCTTGAGAATTTACACAGCTGTACTATAAGCGTCTGCGAGTGTTCTTAGCTAGGTTTTGTGTCGAGGTACCCCTAATAAATATCGAAAATCGATAATCGAAAAAATCGGTTTATAGAAGGAGTGGTCCGATTTTAATCAAATTTGATACACTCATAGACAAAGACATAAGAAGCGATATTCAGAATTTCAATGTTGCTGTTCTTACAATAGTGCAGAAAATAATCTATAATATTTATAAAAGGCAAGATGTTTGTGTGTGTGTCTGTTTATCTGTCTGTATGTCCTTTATACAAATCCACAATTTTTATCCGATTCTCACCAAACTTCACATAAATATTCTTTAGGCAGAGTCTGAGCTCCAGGACCATGGATTAGTTTTAAAGCTTTCATTACACTCGAGCAACGCCGGGCTATAATCTTAGTACGTTATATTGCCTGTGTTATGAATAGCAAAATAAAGCTTAAATACACCGTAAACCAATCATTAATGCTTCTAAATATGGTTTTCATTGTTAAATCAATACAACGTTTTTTTCTTTTTCATTTGCCGTGCCCATTCAGGACGTAGGCGACTATGAACTTCCAGTTGCCCCTATCTCCTGTCACTCTTAACATTTCTCCTCTTGGTATCTCTCCCAAACCCCACCCCGCATTCACTTGCTTAAGCCCATCAAGTACGTTTCAAGCTGCTTTCCCTTTTCACTCTCTCCCTCTATCCGTCCTTGAGTATTAGATTCTCCAAGCCCTCTTTCCTCATTACTCATCCCAGAAACTCCAGCTGTTTCTTCTTGATGCTAAGTATAAGTTTTCTTTTTGTTTGCATCCTTGTCGTTGGTCACATGTTCGGTGTGTGTTGTCCTCTGAACGATGTACAAAAATCCCAATAAAACACGATATCAATAAAAAAATATAGTATCTATCTAATCTATCTAAACTTATTTATAAATGGAACTTTGTCTGTGTGTGTGCGTCTCTGTGTGTGTGTGTTCGTTACCTATAGACTCCGAAACGGCAGAACCGATTTTCTTGAAAATTTACACAGTTGTACTATAAGCGTCTGTGAGTGTTCTTAGCTAGGTTTTGTGTCGAAGTACTCCCGAGAAATATCGAAAATCGATAATCGAAAAATCAGGTTATAGAAGGAGTGGTCCGATTTTGATAAAATTTGATACACTCATAGACAAAGACATAAGAAACGATATTAAGAAGTTTCGAGGTTGCAGTTTTTACAGTAGTGCAGAAAATCGATAATATATATATATGTATAAATCGATACCAGGAAATCAAACTTTGATTCACATCCATTCACTTTTCTTTCAGTCTACGGTTTCACTTTAACTGGAAACAACTATTGCTTTTTAGTCTTTCGTGCTAACATCCAATGAGTCTGAGCTCCAGGAGCATGGATTAGTTTTAAAGCTTTCATTACACCCGAGCAACAAAATGAATGAATGTAAGTCAAATTTTGATTTCCTGGTATCGATATCAAATAAGTTTTTTTTGACATAAACTGAATTTGAAGGCTAAATATGTCCTCTGAGTAAATGGCATCATGGCTGAGACTAAGAACTACAATTATACCAACTTCGAGCCAAACCTGAAGCAAAAACTAAAATAAAAGGGCTGAAAAAATACAAACATATAGTCAGATAAACAGACACACCCACAAACATCTTGCCTTTTTAATACATATTATCGATTATCTGCACTATTGTAAGAACAGCAAACTTTAAACTTCTGAATATCGTTTCTTATGTCTTTGTCTATGAGTGTATTAAATTTGATTAAAATCGGACCACTCCTTCTTTAACCCGATTTTTTTATTTTCGATTTTCGATTTATCGGGGGTACCTCGACAAAAAACCTAGCTAGGAACACTCACAGACGCTTATAGTACAACTGTGTAAATTTTGAAGAAATCGGTTCAGCCGTTCCGTAGTCTATAGGTAACGGACACACACACAGACACACACACGTCATTTTGCATTTGTATTGCACTTTCTGATAACATTCTGGACATGGTTGGACCATACTTTTTACCGCGAATTTATCGGCTACTCCTTGACAGCACCATTCAAAATATGAATTTACAAACGCTAATCTCGTTAGTTTGACTTCTTTTGTGGGCTTAGATATATGCCAAAAAATATGTAATCTCTCCAGTATGATAAAGATATATATATGGAGGTAGGAGGGACTGCCTGTTGTGGTCAACAGATAGCAGCTTCGTTTTGGAAGCATTAAAATTCACGTGTAATTTCTTACCTCAGTCTACCACAGTCTTACCCCAGTCTACCTCAGTCTACCACCTTTTCATGATTAGCAGCGAGGTTTGCTTTGTCAGCCTCAGTGGATTTCTGATTGAGGTGGTGGTAAATGGTGGTATCGTCAACGTAGATGCCTACTTGAGATCTGATTACATCAAGGAGCTCGTTGATGAAGATTAGAAAGAGGATAGGACCTAGGATACAGTCTTGAGGGACACCCGCGTTCGTATTCTAGTCTCTGAAAGAATGTCTGTTCAATAATACCCTCATTACGTGATTTGAAAGTAACGACTGGATTAGATCAAATAATCGTCTAGTTATGCCATAGCCCCGTAGCATGCGTAGAACGCCAGCAGGATATTGAACCACTTCGGGATTGATAATAGCCTATAACACTTTGATAGGAGGCTGATAATATATAATCCTCTCAAATATTTTGCCATCATTTTTGACGGCATGGGTACTTCTTCTTCTTCCGTGTGCCCTGTCCTTTCAGGACTTAGGCGATCATGGCTTTCCGCGTTTCCCTATCCCTGGTGGCTCTGAGCACGCCTTCTCCTGTTACAGCATGCAATCCTCGTTCCGTCATCCACCTGATCAGGTCCTTCAAATATGTTATCCGTTGCGTTCCCCTATCTCTTTTTCCCTCTATCTGGCCTGTTAGTATGAGGTTCTCCAAGCCCTCCTTCCTCATTCCATGTCCCAAGAACTTCAGCTGTCTCTTCCTGATGCTCAGTATTAATTTCCTTTTTGTTTCAATCATTTCCAAGACCTCATCATTGCTCATATGATCGATCCATGATATTCGCAGCATCCTTCTGTAGAACCACATTTCATTTGCTTCAAGTTTTTCCTTCATCTTTGATGGTATTGTCCAGCATTCACTGCCATATTGAAGGACAGCACGGAGCAATCCAGTAATGTCTTCTTTGTTTCTAGCGAAATTATCCTGTTTCTTAATAATTTACTCAGTTCCTGGAATGCATCCTTGTGCTTTTAGATCTCAGCAATATAAATGTACAGAAACTGCTGTGACCACAAAGTGAGGAGTCAGTTTATATATTGATTGTAATACGGAATTGATCCCCCACTTTATATCCAGTATGCTTCTGTAGAACCACATTTCAGTTGCTTCAAGTTTTTCCTTCATATTTGATGATATTGTTCAGCATTCACTGCCATATTGAAGGACGGACATCACATAGCAATCTAGTACTCTCTTCCTAGTTTCTAACGAAATTGTCCTGTTTCTTAATACTCTATTCAGCTTCTGGAATGCATCTTTGTGCTTTTGGATCTCAGAAATATAGATATATACAAACTGATGTGTCCACAAAGTGAGGGGTCAGTTTATATATTGATTGTAATATGGAACTGATCACCCACTTTATATCCAGTATGCTTTTGTAGGGCCACATTTCAGTTGCTTCAAGTCTGTCCTTCATCTTTGATGATATTTTCCAGCACTCACTGCCATATTGAAGAAACACATAGCAATCCAGTACTCTCTTCCTTGTTTCTAGCAAAATTGTCCTGTTTCTTAATACTTTACTCAACTTCTGGAATGCTTCTTTCGCCATGCCAATTCGCCTTCAGATCTCTGTGTCGCACTTTCCGCCTTCTGTTATAACACTTCCCAGGTATTTAAGTTTTTGTACCTGCTTGATTCTAGTATCCCCGACCTGTATTTGGCATATTGGGCTGCCCTTTTTATGGGTAATCTTGTGCAAATATATTTTTCTAAAAATAATAATGTTGCCTAATCAAAATCTTTTAAATCTTGGCTTTAAGTAGCTCCATGGCCAAACGCACTTTAGCATATTGACTTTAGTCCTTTTCTTATCAACTTCACGTGGCTTCCGCCTGTCTTTTCCAGAAATATTTTCGTGGCAACTGCTCTGATGAGTTTAATCTCTGGTGGTCCGATTCCATGAATTTAAGTGTGTTACTAGATTGGCATCTAGGTCCCACCATTTTACCGTTGAAATATGTAAATGTAACCGCGTTTTCAACTCTAGTAGGTTATTTTCTCGCATTTCCCGCCTGTGGAATGCTGGCTTCAATCCCCCAAATTTTAAAAAATTTTAGGCACCGCCACTCATTTTCGATAGCTAAATTTTCAATTTTAAATTCAATTTTTAAATATAAAAATTTTTCTTGAAAATTTTATTTTAGTTTTAATTGAAAGCTAAATGAATGAATAATAAGAAAAATACTCTGGTGTATTTCAAACAGAAATTATATTGATTGGAATCTAACATTTTTCAATTTCTTTTTTAATCTTTCAATTTTTCGGCCCTTTTTAAGCGATCGACACTTTTGTAAACAAAAGTTAATGTTCGGTTTTAAAAATCTTGCAAAAATAATATATACATCTGTGACTCATTATTTTTGGAAAATTAGCAAATTTTATGCTAAATTAATCTGATTTGCGCAAGTATTACTTATTTTTAACGTGAAATTTAAAATAAAATTATTTCTTAATTACAGAGCTGAACTTTTTGACCTGTTCGACGTATATCAAACGCGTTGACAGGTTGTCAGATTACAGACAAGATAAATGTATGGAGATCACAAGTGACAAAATTGTACAAATGTTTTTTAGGGTAAGGGGAGGAAACTCTGACTTTTTAATTTGTACATAGAAATTACCATACAAAAAAAAAATTCAATGACACAAATAAATAAATAAATAAATTATAAAAAAGGAGGCCAAACGATTTTTATTAAACTTTTTAATTTTCGATTACTAAATATAATCTTAGCTCAATTAGTTTTTAAACTAACCCCGACAAGTCTTTGAAGTATTTTAAAAATATTTTTGAAATTTTATAAATTATTATAATTAAAAAATATGAAAACAATTCTTTTAAAATTTTATTAGTAATCGAAAAATTTTGTTCCTCAGACTATAATCGCTTTAATTTTTATTATTTATTCAAGCAATTAAAAGTTTATCAAATTAAATAATATCATCGTGATACTATATTTTTCATTTTACTATTGGGAGCAGATTTTCGGAAATATAGGCCTATTTTTTTCAGAAAAATAATAGATTTACCTTCCCCAATGATCTCTACGTCTTACTTAATAAAAATATTTATCGCAATAAAATTTAATTTTTCAAAATTTCATGAATTTTCGTAGAGTGGGGTAACAGATGCAAAAAAATTATATTTTTCCTAATATTTTTTTAAAAATAATAATTTCAGCAATAATTACATTCATTTGTAAATAAGTCCTGAAAGTTTCACTAAAATCCGACAATTATTTGATTTTTGCAAGAATTTCCAAATTAACTTGTTTGTCATCGGAAAAAACTAAGTTATGTAATATTATGTTCCCATTGCAAAGTCTCGTAATAATTTGGTTATCTGCTAACTCAAATCAAAACAAGATTTTTTATCAAAATTTCGAACGTATTAGAAGGGAATTTTTTTTAAATAATTAAAAAAAATAGTTTGATCTTTCCTCTTAATAAAAATATAAAAATTTTGTTGAAAAAGTTCGTTTTTATAAAGTTTGGGGCCTTTTTATTCATGCTACACTGTTTTCTCTTTTTTTTTTTTTAACGATTTAATGGGGGTACCTATTTTTTTTTAATTCCATCTTCTTTTTTTTTTTCTCAATACCCCTTTTACACGGTCTTTTCTCTCATTGTAACACCCTGCGCACTAGAAGCAGTCCTGCCTTACCTGGGGTGAAATGTTTAAAAAACATCGCATCTGAACACTTGAAAGTACAAAAATATTTACATATAAATGCAGGAGAATGTATGATGATCTATTTTGCCTTTTAAAAAAATTCAGAAATTCGTCTACAAATGCTATTAATACACTCTATATTGCCAAAATTTCTCCGAATATTTTTAGCTTTTTATTTTTTCATTTGCCCTATATAAACAAGACTTGTATTTTAATGTACACATTCATCCGCGTGTGTATAACAACAGAGTCTCTTCATGTTGCCTCTAAGGAAAGCCTCAACCATCGCCGTCATGTCGGCCGCAGGCCTGGACTGGAGGCGTCACTGACGGCTAGCGTCTGGCTGTCCGTTTCGCCTTCACAGCAAGCAAAGTGTTTAAACCCGTCAGCTTTTCTTATCCTCATATATATGTTTTTTTTTTCTTACATATATATATATATATATATATATATATATATATATATATATATATATATTTGTATATATGTATATATATTTTCTTAGCCATATATATATATATATATATATATATATATATATATATGGATAAGAAAATATATGCTTTCCCCACACCAAACCATGGCTGTGTCGCAGACTATAGTCCGTTTGTGCTTTACGCCTGTCCTTGGCGACGTGCCGCCGCCAACCCAGCTGTTAAAGAACTATGCTTCTATCAGTTCGACCTTCCAAGCGTTCGCTGCTTCTAAAATACCCATTTGTTGTTTGTTACCAGAGAAAATGAGAAATGATACAGATGAAATCGTGTTCGCTGACCAGTGTTAGAATACGTGAAATGTCTGTGCAGGGATGAATTCTATGTTTAAGTTTTTGAAAAAAGAAAAAGGTTGTCGGTGCCTGACGCCATATTCTGCCGAGATTCATTCTGCCTCTCATAGCGTGTGTGGAAGAAAATGGACGCGCATGCGTGTGTTTTATGAATATATACGCATGCGCAAGCAAAGTAATAGCAGTCTCAGCTTACGTATTCATCTATGAATCGTATAGGCATAGATAGGATTATAAACCTGGTAAATCAGAAACGACAATGTTTGTCAGAGAAAAGACTGTGGGCTGCAAGATATTGATCTTTCGTAAATTCATGGAATTTTAAGAAATTAAATTTTGTTGCGATAAATAGTTTTATTAGTAAGATGCAGGGATCATTGGAGAATGTAGTAAACCTATTATTTTTTGAAAAATTAGGCCTATATTTCCGAAAATCTGCTCCCAATAGTAAAATGAAAAATGCAGTATCACTATGATATTATTTAATTTGATAAACTTTTAACTGCTTGAATAAATAATAAAAATTAAGGAGATTATAGTCTGAGGAACAATTTTTTTTCGATTACTAATGAAATTTTAAAAGAATTGTTTTCATTTTTTTTTAATTATAATAATTTTTAAAGTTTCAAAAATATTTTAAAAATACTTCAAAGACTTGTCGGGGTTAGTTTAAAAACTAATTGAGCTAAGATTATATTTAGTAATCGAAAATTAAAAAGTTTAATAAAAATCGTTTGGCCTCCTTTTTATAAATTTTTTCGTTTTTTTTTGTGTCTTTGAAGTTTTTTTTTTGTATGTGTGTGAGGGACATGTGTGTAGATGTGCGCTTGTGCGAGCGATATTGTATTTGCATGTATGCGTTCATGCCTTAGGAAGTGTTTATATCTTTTTGTGAGGGTGCGTGTAGATGAGAGTTTTGTAGAAGCTTCACTCAATACGTGTTGGATTTTGAAATTTTTTATTAATTGAATTTTGATCTCAAATTGTTACTGTAAAATATTCAACCGATTCACTTAATGTTTTCTCCAGAATTACGTGTATTAAGAAAAAAGAAAAAAAGATTATGTTGAATGACGAGTATCTTTTTCTTTAAAATAAATACTTTTTCTAATTTGCGGATTTATTGATGGTCCTTCGTAAAATGCCTGCTCATTACTGAAGAAAACGCATTTATTAAGGAGAAGGGGATGTTGAAAAACAAATGTTGCCTAAAATAAATGCGTTTATTTAATTTCGATCCAGACATATTCATACACGTATATAAGATTCACATTCTTCATGGTATCATGTGCATTGACAAGAAAAAAGATTGTATTGAAAAATTATTTGTGTAAAATATAGGCTAAGATGTAAGATTCATATTTATCACGGTATCAAGTGCATTGACAAAAAAAGAGATTATGTTGAAAAATTACATTTTTTTTATAAGTATGCGGGTTTTCCATCAATAGACTCTGAAGATATTGATGTACCTACGTAAGATTCATATTCATAAAGGTATTAAGTGCATTGACAAAGAAACTGATTATCTTGAAAATTATATTTCTTGTGCAATTTTTTTTTATGCCATTAGTTTACAAACTTAATGATGCACCCACGTAACAATCGCCAACATCACGGTATCAAGTGCATTGACAAAAACATTGATTATGTTGAATCTGTGCATATATGCGGAAAAGTTTACCAGTGTACAGACGTACTTATGCACTTGCGTGCGATTAATTCTTTTGTGTATGTGTGTATGAAATAGAGAATGAGAAAGTGTGATTTTGAGCAGGCACGGGTGGGAGAAGTTTATTGATTTTACATTGTGTGTGTGTGTGTGTGTGTGTGTGTGTGTGTTCAAGGGTATATTTTTATGTGTGCCTATAATCAAGTTTGTTTGCATATCCCGGGGTGTGAAGGCGTGTGCATATTTATTAGTCCATGTTTGTCAGGTCTCACATCAGGATCTCGCATAGATTAAATCAGATATCACAAACTACAACAATAACAAAAAAAAAAAAAAAAGAAATTAATGGCAAATCATCTTACAGACCCCCTTTATAAGACCAGCGCCCAACATGCCTCCTTCTTACACATAAGCGGATATTCATAGAAAGTTAAGCATTTATATATATATATATATATATATATATATATATATATATATCACATATAGAAGCAAACGTACATTTATCTATATATTTATCTGTCTATATGCAATGAAGACTCTTATTTCGAAATTCGATAAAGTCAATCGCTAATGGCGCCTGGGTGTCGAAACGCTGACCGTGTACCGATGAAAATCATGATTTACTGTTTTACGAAGTCTCTGAAAGGAGTTATCGTGTTTTCTCAGTTTCCCAAATTGTTCTGATTTTTCCAACCAGTCGATACTGTTTTGATTTATTTACAATTTTATTTTACTTTTGGCCCCAAAATCAATTGGAAAAAATATAAAAAATAATATAATAAAAAAAGCATGGTACAAATTGCTTACCTTATAAAAATTATTCCGTTTAAATTTAAAAACATCTTCCTTGATTAGAAGGAATTATGAATAATCTCCATTTTTGTTTCTCAAGTTTTATCTGTCAAAAAATTACAGGTACTGTGCTAAGTAGATAAGTAGTAGTTAAAGCATATTGAAAAATACCCTTTCCTCTTTATTAATAAAGTGACAAATGAACTCTCTTTCTTTTTCTCTCAAAACATACATCCTTTCCCTCTTTCTATTCTTCTGGTAACTTAAATATAGCTAGGACATAGCTTGTGGTCACCTGACGTCATATGAAGTCAACCGATGACTAACACTCCCTAAAAGATCAAATAAGAAACTCGCAAGCATTAAGTAAATATAAAAAAATAACAGTGAACACGTGCATAGCTGTTGGTCCACAGTTCGTACGCCATGCATGTGGAGTTCGAGGCAGCCGTCGGAGATTCAATCGACCCGCTCAAAGAAAATTACCTCCATGGATATGCGTTTAATTAATCTACTTGAAAAGAATATGCAAAAAAAAAAAAAAAAAAAAACACAAACAAAAACAAAAAAAACAAACAAACAAACCAAGAAGTAAATTTAGAGTAATGTCCACACACTTAAATACCCAGAACATAATATTAGAGTACAAACAGCAACCGGACTCTACATTCCAACTGAAAACACATGAAGGAACAAATCTAAACTTATTTATAAATGGAACTTTGTCTCTGTGTGTCCGTTACTCCGAAACAACTGAACCGATTTTCTTCAAAATTTACACAGTTGTACTATAAGTATCCCTGCGAGTGTTCTTAGCTAGGATTTGTGTCGAGGTACTCCCAATAAATATCGAAAATCGATAATCGAAAAAATCGGGTTATATAAGGAGTGGTCCGATTTTAATCCGATTTGATACACTCATAGACAAAGACATAAAAAACGATATTCAGTAGTTTCAAGGGTGCAGTTCTTACAATAATGCAGAAAATCGATAATATATATATATAAGGCAAGATGTTTGTGTGTGCGTCTGTTTATTTGCCTGTATGTCTGTATTTTTTTTCAGCCCTTTTATTTTAGTTTTTGCTTCAGTTTTTGCTCTAAGTAAGTATAATTGTAGTTCTTAGTCTCAGCCATGATACCATTTATTCAGAGGACTTATTTAGCCTTCAAAATTCAGTTTACGACGAAAAAAACTTATTTGATACCGATACCAGGAAATCAAAATTTGACTTACATCCATTCATTTTTCTTTCAGTCTACGGTTTCGCTTTAACTGGAAACAACTATTGCTTTTTAGTCTTTCGTGCCAACGTCCAAAGTGTCTGAGCTCCAGAACCATGGATTAGTTTTAAAGCTTTCATTACACACCTGCTAGTATATTATATTTACACGAATATACATATACACTAAAGAAAAACTGTTTATAATCTGAACATAACAATTCATAAACAATAATGAACATTCACCTGAATACTACAAGGACATTTTTGTAAATAACCGAGTCACCCCAAGCATGGCATTTTACTGCCACTGTTGTGCAGAGGATTACATAAGATGAATGTTGAGGAGTGAGAGGTTGCAGGAGGTGTCAGGAAGAGAGTAGGAGAGGGAAGAGAGTACTGATGAAAGTGGGGTGGATGTAGAAAAGCATGGGAGAGATGATGTAGGTTAGCCAGACAATAGATGACTATTGACTTTACATTTAAATTCTTGGAGATTGTAACTGTCAGGAAAGCAAGTATGCGGAAGAGAATTCCACAGGCGGGAAGTGTGAGAAAAGCAGCTGATGGAGTAGAATTTGTGGTTACAATTTATTGGTTTCCCAGTAAAAGGGTGCAATCTAGTTGATAATCTTGTGGCTCGTGGAAATTCGTATATAGGGGGCACCAGTGAGCTAAGTTCATCGGAGCAGAAGCCGTGAAAGTATTTGTAAAAGAGATGCAAGGAAGTCACAATGCGTCGGTGAGAAAGCGACTGCATCGTAGCTGCCAAGTCGAGATCGATTACATTACAGATTCTCCATTGGTTTCGGTCAAGGAGACCTAAGTGGATAGCAGGAGCACCAGACCAGATATGGCAGCAATATTCAAAATATATCAAGGAGATCAAATACAAGAAGGACAGAAATAATAAGCAGTCATCTATATATCAAAAGATGTAAACTTATAGAATAAAAACTAAAAATTGTAGTATAGTTAATAAAATCAGGACTTTACACATTTTTTATTTCAACCTCGTCTATTCCATAGTACGTCTGGGGGTTTCCTTTCCGTTTACTTGCTTCCCCGACAGCTACAATTTTCAAGAATTGAAATGTAAAGTCAATAGTCATCTCTTATCTCACTATACTATTATAACATGGTTATAAAGTGGGGGATCAATTCTACATTACAATCCATATATAAACTGATCCCTCAAATTATGGCCACAATCATCCTCTCTCTCTCTCTCTCATGCTTCTTTCTTCGTTCACTCCACTCTCATCAGTATTCTCATCCTTCTCTCACCCACTTCCTGTCACTCTTTATCATAACTTTCCTCCTTTGTAACCCCCTGCAAAACAGTGACAGTAAAATGCCTTGATTGGGGTGATATGATTAAAAAAAACAACTATACTATTATAATGTGGATATGAAGTGAGGACATCAATTCTACATTACAATCAATATATAAACTGATCTCTCACTTTATGGCCACAGTCATCCTCCTTTCATACTCCATTCTCCATCCACTCCACTCTCATCAGTATTCTCATCCTTCTCTTACCCACTTCCTGACACCCCCTACAACCTGTCACTTTTGCTTTTGATTTTATATATATATATATATATATTTTTTTTTTTTTTTCAGGTATTCGCCATTTTGTTAAAATTAGACAACCTTTTCAAATCTTCCTGCGAAAAACAAATCATGAAATTTAGTCATAACAATACCAGTAACTGCCTTAGGTCTCGCCGCAGACTTGGTAGGATGTGTAACCATAGCAGAAATCGAAATATAGGAATAATAATAATATCGCCTTATCCAGAACAAAAGATTGGTAATAGAAAAGAGAAGAAAAATACTTTAGTGGAATTTGCTGTCCCAGAATTGATGTGAACGATAATAATAATAAAAATAAAAATAATAAAAATAATAATAATAAAAATAAAAATAATAAAAATAATAAAAATAAAAATAAAAATAATAATAGTTATAATAAACGGAAATTTGGATAAAAAAAATATTTCTCTCTCTCACTTCCGCCTTCTTTATTGCAGAAGTCTTTGAAGCTGTTAAAGAAACGATCTGAAGTGGCATTTCAAAGCACAGGATTCCACATAATTATCGAAAAATATCCCGCTTCTTTCGGCAGAAAATCGAAGAATTTTCAATCCGTCCGCGCCTCGTTGTAATCAATTCTGAATCGCGAGGTGCTTGCTTCTGAACGGTAAAGAGTGAAAAGTATCACTTCACTCGTAAGGAAATGGTGGCGTCATTTGTTGTTGACAAAGCGAAAAATAAATTCTCATGAATTAAGTGGCAACTAAAGCCATACTTCTTTGCAATTGCCGATAACGAACTGGTCCCAAGAATTCAAACCATTAAGTCCGAATCGTTCAAAAGCGGTGATAAAATAAAAGTAGGAATTTGTGTAATGAGCGAATTTGATTAATTGTCAGTAAAGGGAGCGGATAAATACATTAAAGCCGATCGTTTTCATTCCAGATCTATTGATGGCCGAAAGAACAGAAACAAGAGACGAAAAGGTGTGCACTTTGGGTAATGAATTTGCCACCTGAGAGCCGAGCGTGAACTAAGAGACCGGAGGATTTATCGAACGGAAGGATTGTAATTGTTCCAACTTTGGTAACACGGTTTATCAAGTCAGAAATTATCTGCTGTCTTGTCTGCTTTTGAGTAATTTATTTTCCTCTTTGATAACTCAAAAGCCCTTTCAATCGTACGTTTCTCTAACCGCGCCATCTTGTCATGTGTTACGGTAAGATGAGGTAATAGTTTCATAAGCTGATAGAAAAGCGTGAAACAAGGAATTAAAAAAAAATAATCTATACTTCCAATCGTATTTCCTATAAACGGATAAATAATATTGAAATAGTATATTAATATTGAAATAGTATATTAATATTGAAATAGTATATTAATATTGAAATAGTATATTAATGATATTATATTCTATATTACTGTAACATATATATATATATATATATATATATATATATATATATATATATCATCTACTATAAAAAGAGAAACAGTAATATTGTCCTTATTGCGTTTTTATGCTTTAAATAACAATTTTAAGTCTTCGTTGGCTATTTTCATCTCGATTTTCCTTTATCTAAAAAATAATTTTCATCCGTTTATTTTTATTTATCTAATCGGTTCTTCATTTCTCGCTGTGAACAACATAGCAAGTCGTAGTCTTTATATCATAATACAGTAATACCTACCTAGGTTACGTTTTTGCTGTAATGAATGTAATTGAATGTATTTTGTAAATGCCTTGTATTTCCAGAAAAAAAAATTGTAATGGAAGAAAGAATAAGACAACACAGAAAGACAACAAAAGAACGGCAGATAAGAAGAGGAAAATGATTTCGAGCAGAAGAGAGACAAGCATTCCGTAAAGACAATAGAGAACGATTGCAAGCAATGATAGGAACGAAGACGAAAGAGAACTTTATGATTGTTATTGCAATATACTGTTAAAGTTCAAATTTCGGTGTTGGAAAGAATGGCAACAAAAAGGAAATTAATACTGAGCATCAGGAAGAGACAACTGAAGTTCCTGGGACATGCAATGAGGCAGGAGGGCTTGGAGAACCTGATATTGACAGGCCAGATAGAAGGAAAAAGAGACAGAGGAAGGCAACGGATAACATATTTTCAGGACCTGATCAGGTGGATGAAGAAAAGGGGATTGCGAGGTGTAACAGGAGCAAACATACTAAGAGCCACAATGAATAGGGCACATAGAAGAAAAAGGTCAACCCAACCGGAGTACAATGGAAGGGTTTCATTCTTTTTAAATTATTTTTATTTTGGGGGTGAAATAACAGAAAAGAACCGCGAATAAAAAGACCTCTTCATCCCACAAATTCAGATAGATATTAACACGGACAGTAAGAGAGGGAACCGAAAGAGAAGCAACGATCGCACGATAAATGAAAGAAAACATGAAAGAAAACATCAATTACGAAATATAAAAAGAATAGAGAATTACTGCAATGTATGTATATATATATATATATATATATATATATATATATATATATATATCATCTAAACTTGTTTATAAATGGAACTTTGTGAGTGTGTGTGCCTGTGTGTGTGTGTGTGCGTGTCCGATACCTATAGAATCCGAAACGGCTGAACCGATTTTCTTCCAAATTTACACAGTTGTACTATAAGCGTCTGCGAGTGTTCTTAGCTAGATTTTGTGTCGAGGTACGCCCGATAAATATCGATAATCGATACTCGAAAAAATTTGGGTTATTGAAGGAATGGTCCGATTTTAATCAAATTTGATACACTCATAGACAAAGACATAAGAACCGATATTCAGAAGTTTCAAGGTTGCAGTTCTTACAATAGTGCAGAAAATCGATTATATATATATATATATAAAAGGCAAGATGTTTGTGTGTGTATCTGTTTATCTGTCTGTATGTCCTTTATACAAATCCACAATTTTTATCCGATTCTCATCAAACTTCACACAAATATTCTTTAGGCCGAGTCTGAGCTCCAGGGCCATGGATTAGTTTTAAATCTTTCATTACACCCAAGCAACGCAGGGCTATACTGCTAGTCTATTCTAAAAAAAAAAGAGCCCGTATTTTTTAACTTTTTTTTGATGATCGGGTCGCCCCAAGCAAGGCATTTTACTGCCACCGTTGTGCAGGGGGTTACATAGGAAGTAAGTTATGAGAAAAAATGACAGGTTATAGGGGGTGTCAGGAAGTAGGTAGGAGAAGGATGAGAATACTGATGAGAGTGGAGTAGACAGAGAAAGAATCATAAGAGAAAAAAGACTGTGGCCATAAAGTGAGGGATCAGTATATATATTAATTTTAATGCAGAATTGATCCCCCACTTTATATCCACATTATAATAGTATAGGGTTTTGATCTCTTTTAATAATCACATCGCCCCAAGCAAGGTATTTTACTGCCACTATTGAGCAGGAGGTTACATAGTCTGTAAGTTATAATAAAGAGTGACAGGTTATAGGGGGTGTCAGGAATAGGGTAGGAGAAGGATGCGAATACTGATGAGAGCGGTGCCGACCAAGAAAGGGTAGCGTTTGTGTGCTTTTAATGATAATTTCAAGTTTTTCTTGGTTGTTTTCATCGCGATTATACTTCAACTGAAAAAAATAATTTTCATCCGTTTATTTTTATTTAGTTTATCTAATTGGCCCTTCATCTCTCGCCGTGAACAACACAGCAATATAATACACTTAATACCTACCTAGGTACCTAAATAAGTTACGATTTTGCTGCAATGAATGAAATTAAATGTATTTTGTAAATGCATTATATTTCCAGAGAAAATCATTATAATGTAAGAAAGAATAAGAAAATAAAGAGAGGCAACAAGAGAACTGCAGAGAAGACGAGAACGATTACGGGCAGAAGAGAGACAATCAATCCGTAAACATAATAGAGAACGATTGCAAGCAAGAAAGAATGATATGAATGAAGACGAGAACGATTACGGGCAGACGAGAGACAAGCAATCCGTAACCATAATAGAGAACGACTGGAAGGAAGAAGGAATGATATGAATGAAGACGAGAACGATTACGGGCAGAAGAGAGACAATCAATCCGTAAACATCATAGAGAACGATTGCAAGCAAAAGGAATGATATGAACAAAGACGAGAACGATTACGGGCAGAAGAGAGACAAGCAATCCGTAAACATCATAGAGAACGATTGCAAGCAAAAGGAATGATATGAAGGACATGAAGGAATGATATGAACGAAGACGAGAACGATTACGGGCAGAAGAGAGACAAGCAATCCGTAAACATCATAGAGAACGATTGCAAGCAAAAGGAATGATATGAACAAAGACGAGAACGATTACGGGCAGAAGAGAGACAAGCAATCCGTAAACATAATGGAGAACGATTGCAAGCAAAAGGAATGATATGAACAAAGACGAGAACGATTACGGGCAGAAGAGAGACAAGCAATCCGTAAACATCATAGAGAACGATTGCAAGCAAAAGGAATGATATGAACAAAGACGAGAACGATTACGGGCAGAAGAGAGACAAGCAATCCGTAAACATAATGGAGAACGATTGCAAGCAAGAAGGAATGATATGAACGAAGACGAGAACGATTACGGGCAGAAGAGAGACAAGCAATCCGTAAACATCATAGAGAACGATTGCAAGCAAAAGGAATGATATGAACAAAGACGAGAACGATTACGGGCGAAGAGAGACAAGCAATCCGTAAACATCATAGAGAACGATTGCAAGCAAGAAGGAATGATATGAACGAAGACGAGAACGATTACGGGCAGAAGAGAGACAAGCAATCCGTAAACATAATGGAGAACGATTGCAAGCAAGAAGGAATGATATGAACAAAGACGAGAACGATTACGGGCAGAAGAGAGACAAGCAATCCGTAAACATCATAGAGAACGATTGCAAGCAAGAAGAAATGATATGAACGAAGACGAGAACGATTACGGGCAGAAGAGAGACAATCAATCCGTAAACATAACAGAGAACGATTGCAAGCAAGAAGGAATGATATGAACGAAGACGAGAACGATTACGGGCAGAAGAGAGAACAAGCAATCCGTAAACATCATAGAGAACGATTGCAAGCAAAAGGAATGATATGAAGGACATGAAGGAATTATATGAACGAAGACGAGAACGATTACGGGCAGAAGAGAGACAAGCAATCCGTAAACATAACAGAGAACGATTGCAAGCAAGAAGGAATGATATGAACGAAGACGAGAACGATTACGGGCAGAAGAGAGACAAGCAATCCGTAAACATCATAGAGAACGATTGCAAGCAAAAGGAATGATATGAACAAAGACGAGAACGATTACGGGCAGAAGAGAGACAAGCAATCCGTAAACATCATAGAGAACGATTGCAAGCAAAAGGAATGATATGAACAAAGACGAGAACGATTACGGGCAGAAGAGAGACAAGCAATCCGTAAACATCATAGAGAACGATTGCAAGCAAAAGGAATGATATGAACAAAGACGAGAACGATTACGGACAGAAGAGAGACAATCAATCCGTAAACATAATGGAGAACGATTGCAAGCAAAAGGAATGATATGAACAAAGACGAGAACGATTACGGACAGAAGAGAGACAATCAATCCGTAAACATAATGGAGAACGATTGCAAGCAAGAAGGAATGATATGAACGAAGACGAGAACGATTACGGACAGAAGAGAGACAATCAATCCGTAAACATAATAGAGAACGATTGCAAGCAAAAGGAATGATATGAACCTAAGACGAGAACGATTACGGACAGAAGAGAGACAAGCAATCCGTAAATATAATAGAGAACGATTGCAAGCAAGAAGGAATGATATGAAGGACATGAAGGAATTATATGAACGAAGACGAGAACGATTACGGGCAGAAGAGAGACAATCAATCCGTAAATATAATAGAGAACGATTGCAAGCAAGAAGGAATGATATGAACGAAGAAAAGAGAGAAATTTATGATTGTTATTTCAATATGCTGTTAAATTTGTTAAGTTCAAGAATTTAATGTCGCAACAGAGGGTTTTCTACGGATATTTTATTGTCATAGAATTGGCCATGCAATCATTAACTGAAGAATTCATCAGAGTATTAAAATAAGAAAATAGTGAAATCTTAACTAGTTAAAAGTATTGATATTATAATATAAATTATAATATTAACGATATCTAATCGAGTTCCTTGAGGAAATCTGATAATTTTTATCTGAATTTTTCGGATGAAGAATTATCATTATTTACACTGGAATTCCGGTTGAATTTCTTGCATTCACTTACGCACAAATACCTCTGGGATATGTATTAATTGAGCTCTTACCTCCAGTTATGGGTTAAATAATAGAACAGACTGGGTTCTATAACATTGGCTGGCAACCAGTCTACCGTAGAAAGTAATGGAAACCTCCTGCGGTTGAATCTTCTGCCCAGTTGATCATGCCTCTTTCGAGATATGATCACCCAAAGCGTGTATCACGTATGGCACTTAACTGACTGACTGGATATAATATTTGGGAACATGAATAAGGTTTATGCGAGGCAAAAATGGGGGATCAGTTTTATATTGTTATTAAGTAATAAACTGAAACAAAGAAAAGAGTGCTGGATTGCTATGTGATATCTGTCCTTCTGTATGGAATTGAATGTTGGACATCTCATCAAGGATGAAAGAGAAGGATCGAGGCATCAGAAATGTTGTTTTACAAATGTATGCTGAAGACGGAGCATGTGAGCAACGATGTGGTGTTGGAGAGGATGCGGACGAGAAGAAAACTTATACATATTATCAGAAAGAGACAGATGAGGTTCCTCGGACACGTAATGAGGGAGGAGGGCCTGGATGATTTCATACTCACAGGTCTGATAGAGAAACAGGGGAAAACAGTGCGAGACATACTTGATAGGCTATTATGGAGAAATACACCTATTCCTCAGATAATGAACTCTCCCTCTTTTATGGTGAAACAAACTTATTCCTTAGATAAAGAACTCTCCCTCTGTTATGGTGAAACACACCTATTCCTCAGGTAATGGACTCTCCCTCTGTTATGGTGAAACACACCTATTCCTCAGGTAATGGACTCTTCCTTTGTTATGGTGAAACACACCTATTCCTCAGGTAATGGACTCTCCCTCTGTTATGGTGAAACACACCTATTCCTCAGATAATGGACTCTTCCTCTGTTATGGTGAAACACACCTATTCCTCAGGTAATGGACTCTCCTTCTGTTATGGTGAAACTCGACTATTCCTCAGATAATGGATTCTTCCTCTGTTATGGTGAAACACACCTATTCCTCAGGTAATGGACTCTCCCTCTGTTATGGTGAAACTCAACTATTCCTCAGATAATGGACTCTCCCTCTGTAATGGTGAAACTCACCTATTCCTCAGGTAATGGACTCTCCTTCTGTTATGGTGAAACTCACCTATTCCTCAGGTAATGGACTCTCCTTCTGTTATGGTGAAACTCAACTATTCCTCAGATAATGGACTCTTCCTCTGTTATGGTGAAACACACCTATTCCTCAGGTAATGGACTCTACTTCTGTTATGGTGAAACTCAACTATTCCTCAGATAATGGACTCTTCCTCTGTTATGGTGAAACACACCTATTCCTCAGGTAATGGACTCTACTTCTGTTATGGTGAAACTCAACGATTCCTCAGATAATGGACTCTTCCTCTGTTATGGTGAAACACACCTATTCCTCAGGTAATGGACTCTCCCTCCTATATTAATAAAAGTTAACAAGACGTTCATGCGGCGTGAAAAGTTCTTTGTCCTGGAGGTCGCTTCTGTTTGTAGCAATGTGGTGCGGTCGTTGGCTAGGGTGGAGCATTATGTGTTCGTATGCTTACTAGGTGTTATGAGAGTCGTGATTTAGACGACGCGATAGAAGGACTTCTATGGGGACGAGAAGTTTTCTTCTTCCCAACTGATTTTGTTTTTTAAGCATCAGCTGAAAGTCCAAATCAGGACGGAAAGGCGACGACTCCCTCCATCAGAATTTGGCAAAAGGTGAGTAAATCTTGGGCAAATCTGTCGAGTGGAAGGAGCTGACTCGGAGTGGCATTTTCATGACGGTTAGGTATCGGGATATTGGGGATCCTGGACTAAACATTTTCAACCCCATCCGAAATTATGGATAGTTTCGGTTTTTCTTATATTTTTAACAATGGTTAAACTTAGCTAGGGTATGCATGGTCATTGGCCCCACTTTCTATTTTTTGTCCTCACTTTTGTTGGTTTAATTCCCCAACCCATCCCCTTTATGTGACTAGAGATAATAGTTCCCTGGTAGATGCGGGGAATTTTTCGTTTCGGGTGAGTTTATTTTCGTATTTGTTGTAATGATTGTGTGTGTGCGTGCTTGTGTGTATAACTGTTTAATATCTGCGAGCCCCGCTAGAATTTCGTCCAGCTAACTATGTTTCTGTCACGCTTATCGATTGTGGTGGGTTTCATTACTAACATCGATTTTGTTTAGTTTTTGTATATATTTTCATTCATTGTATAAAAATCATTGGGGTTATCAATTTTAAAAGTTATTCCCACCACCCACAGACAAATTGTACATATGGGTTTGGTTAGATTTTCACAGTGTGTATTGAGGCATTATGGTGTTTGTAGCAAGAATGGTACGTAAGAATGTGATGTTTTGGTGCAAGGGATATTGTATTATCTGCTTGGGTCATTGAGTGAGGCTACCTAAGTTAATGTAAGACAGAAGAAGACCAGTCATTCCCAATCTCCCTTTGGCCTTGTGCCGCATTTTTTGTATAATCAAAAATAAATATTGAAGTTCATAGGAGTCCTTAGAAGTTCTAGAGAGTTCTTAAGAGTCTATTGGAGTTCAGTAGAACTACTAGGCAGTTGATATGAGTCGACAGTTAGCCGAATACTAAGGAATCAGCTTACAGTGGAAGATTACCAAATTCCTAACATTTTGGGTGCGTTTATTCGATTAGCAACCGACATTATAACATTCAGTGCGAAAACTACTCTACAACATAGGCCTGAGCAAATGGGTGGTAGAGCGAGATTTGAGAGCGATACCAAGAGACAGAGATAGAGAGACAAGAGACAGGCGCAAGTCTATGACACCTACGTCCTGAAGGGACACGACACACGAAAAAGAAGAATGATGATGTGTGAAGTAGGTACACTGCTAGTGAATTGCTAGTCAGTATAATCACACTAGTTTTCTACTTTACTCTAATAGTGTACACCTATTTCAGAGGGTATGAACATTCCATTTCCGCTTTTGAACGATTCGGACTTAATGGTTTGAATTCTTGGGACCAGTTCGTTATCGGTATACAACAATCATAGTTCACGAACCAACACTTTAATTCCCAAGGAAATCAAACATAAAAGGAAAGTCATCAAAACTTTTTTCCCACAATATAGAATTCGATATAGGCACGAAAATAAACGCAAAAATGGTAATATTCCTAGACATAATTACGGCTTTCATATCTGGTCGGGTGCTCCTGCTATCCACCTAGGTGTCCTTGACAAAATCCATCGGAGAATCTGCAATGTTATAGATCCCGACTTGGCAGCTAGGATACAGTCACTTTCTCACCGGTGCAATGTGGCTTCCCTGTGTCTCGTCTACAAATACTTTCACAGCTTCTGCTCCGATGAACTTAGCTCACTGGTGCCCCTATATATGAATTTTACTAGAGCCAGAAGATTAGCAATTAGGTCCCACCCTTTTACTCTGAAAACAATCAATTGTAAACGCAAATTCTACTCCAATAGCTTCTTTTCTCGCACTTTCCGCCTGTGGAATTCCATTCTGTTTACTTGCTTTCCCGACCGTTATAATCTCAAAGAATTTAAAGGTAAAGTCAGTAGTCATCTTCTATCTCACTAACCGGCATCCTCTCTCTCATGCTCCCTTTTCCGTCCATTCCACTCTCAGCAGTATTCTTATCCTCTCTTACTCACTTCCTGACACGCCCTGTAACCTGTCACTCTTTCTCATAACTTTCCTCCTATGTAACCCCCTGCACAACAGTGGCAGTAAAATGCCTTGCTTGGGGTGAGATAATTTTTTAAAAAAATTCTAAACTATTATAATGTGGATATAAAGTGGGGGATCAATTCTACATTACAATCAATATATAAACTGAACCCTCATTTTATGGCCACAGTCATGCTTCTCTTATCCACTTCCTGAAACCCCCTGTAATATGTCACTCTTTCTCATAACTTTCCTCCTATGTAACCCCATGCAAAACAATAGCAATAAAACGCCTTGCTTGGGGTGATATGATTAAAAATAGAGAAGAAAATTCAACATAATTAAAGTACATGACAGCTATATAAACTACCCAACGACAATCCAGTTGACATACACACATCATCTAATCACCTTATAACAATAATCAAGCAGAGTCCACAATCAATTAACTGTAGTTTATCTGTTAATTCTTCTTCAACGAAGCCCAAAAGATAATATGAAACAGCTCTAAAATGCTGTGGATTTTCGGCCATAGACAAAGAGACGAACGAAAGATCAATAGAAAAATATCTGGTTTAATCAATCGTACAACAAAAGTGTATTAACAAACGCATGAAAAGTAGTCATTAAACTCATCCACAAAAAATCCCTCTGTCAACAGAAACAGTAACATTCAGCTACAACTGTACTGAGAACATGATACAAATAATAGAAAAATACACAAGAGAAAAATTACCAAAACGTCATCCACACAATGTCGTAAAAATGGCAACAAAGATGAGGACAATAGTCCGAATAATGTAAATACTGTAACTACTACCTCATCTCAGAAATATAGACAAATAGAATAATCTATTTTTAAACGTCGTACAAATGGCAACAAAGATGAGACAACAGCCCGAATAATGTAAATACTGTAAATACTACCTCATATCAGAAATATAGACAGATCGATTGATCTGTTATTAAACGTTGTACAAATGGCAACAAAGATGAGGACAATAGTCTGAATAATATAAGTACTGTAAATATTACTTCATCTCAGAAATATAGACAAATAGAATGATCTATCATTAAACGTTTTACAAATGACAACAGAGTTGAGCACAATAGTTCGAATAATGTAAATACTGTAAATACTACCTCATCTCAGAAATACAAATTGAATGATCTATTATTAAACGTCGTGCAAACGCCAACAAAGATGAGGACAATAGTCCGAATAATGTAAATACTGTAAATGCTACCTCATCTCAGTGATATAGACAAATGCGCATTTTATGTATGCAAAAATATTTCAGAAGTTGTGTCTTTTTTTTTAAGTTTGCATACATGGGAAGTTTTTTTTTTTTTCAAAAGACATCATATCAATTTATGGCTTAAGTGGTCAATAGTTAACAATGTTATATTTTTGTAATTAAATTTTGAATATATCTTACTTTAGTAAATATTCGTACTTCTTTATATTAAGACATAGTTATGTCACCCACTTGAACAAGGATACATGGTGTTGAACAAACAAAACACACTCGCAGACGTCTGAAAAAAAGTAGTAAGCATTTCGCGGATGAATACAAAACCACTTTGTTCGGCCTGTAACAAAGAACAGCGTCCCCCTTCCAGCATCTCTACGAATCACAATTAGTCTTGTGTTGGAAGCAGGCATTTCGGAAGAAATCTGCTCCAAATCAAAAGTTCTTTGTCAGTCCCTGGGTTGGGTGAAAGATGAGTTGGGTGAAACGGGGTTGGATGTCAGAGTAGCGGTGGCAAAAACACCACCTACTTGCATCGGATATAAACGCTCCATGAAAAATAACGTCGAAAGAAGGCGGGGCAGATGGAAGCTGGTTATTTTTAACAGAAATGCTGATTCTTATCGATGCATTTCGCTTGTTATGAACATTGATAAGATGGCCGCCAACGTCTGTGCTGAGAAACTCAGTAGTTAACTCCTTGTCGAGGGAGTTACAGAAGTAGTAAAAAAAACTCAAACTAGACTTTAGTTGTAGAATATATATATATATATATACATTACCGGTCATAATTATTTGACCACCCCAGCTTTTAAAAAAAGTTATGTATTTTATACTATTTTTAGTATTTATTGCCAAGTGGATAATTCTAAATGAAAATAGAATAGTTCTTTTGTCATTATTCGTTTGTAAAATTTTACAAGACAACAAGGAAGCCTTTGCTTCAGCCAGCCAATAAGAAGAAGAGACTAGCATGGGGAAGAGAGCACAAAACCTGGACACGAGAACAGTTCATTTGATGCACATGTTATTGTGAAGTATTAACAAAGAACAATTCTATTTTCATTTAGAATTATCGACTTTTTTTTAAAAATCATATCACCCCGAGCAAGGCGGTAATGCCACTGATGTGCAGGGGGCTACGTGAAAGTGAAAAGATTGGAAAAGAGAAAACCAGAAACCATATCCTAAACAAGGAACAAGGGATGAGCCTCTTCACCTGTTCAATAGACATGGGTTGGCAATTAATAATAAGATAGTATGAAATACATCATTTCTTTTGAAAAACTTGGGCTGCATAATAATTTTGAGCGGTAGCATATATATATATACAGGATTGTTTTATTTTTCAAATACGGTCAGTACACTGTGGCGGTTTTCATCGTTGACGTTATCGATTGTTAGCTTTTTTTAGCTAATAATACTTCAATTTTTGTCTCTTTTTATATGTGGATGGGATATTTGTTTTGTCTTTTTTTCTTTCTAAGCTAACCAATAGCAAAACGTTAAACATAGAAACGAAAACAATAACATTATCATTCAGAGGAAAACTCTGTTTCATGATAAATATCAGCAGCTAAAAACTTTTAAAAAAATATGTGTATGAATATAGACTGGCAACTGGGTCCCACCCATTCACAGTTAGATCAACCAAATGCAGACGACAATTCTACTCCTGCAGCTTCTTTTCTCGCACTTCCCGCCTGTGGAACTCTCTTCCATATTCTTGCTTTCCTGACGGCTACAACCTCCAGGAATTTAAATGCAATGTCAATTCCCATCTCTTATCTACTTGACTCCAGCTCTTTCTACATCAACCTGTATATCTTTCCCTTTCTCTCTACCTTTGCAACTGCCATCATATCTGTATTCCCTTGCCCATTCTCTGACACCCCCTATAACTGTTTTGTCTTTCTCTTTACTCTCCTCTTATCTAACCTTTCTCTTTTATGTAGCCCCCTGCGCATCAGTGACGTTACCGCTTTGCTTGGGGTGAAATGATTAGGAAAAATCTCAAATTTAATGTAAAAATATTATTTCTAGTTTTAGAGATAGACCATTTTGTGGGGTTTTTAGCGTAACAGAATAAAACATAAATAAAACTTAGAATTCTGTTCTATTTGGGTGTTGTATGGAATAATGTTTACCATTTTTACTAAATATCGAACCTGCAATTAACCGAATTAGAAATTTTTCAAAAATACTTGTGAAAATCTAAATGCACTCCAGAAGACTGTCAATACCCATCTCTTAACCACCCTGACCCTAGTTCTTTCTTCACCACCCCGTATATCCTTTCCTTTCTCTCCACCTTTGCAACTGTCATCACACCTGTATTCCCATCCTTCTCTTGCTCCTTTCTAACTGGTTCGTCTTTCTCTTCACTCTCTTCTACTTAATCTTTTTACTCTTATGTAGCCCCATGCACATCAGTGGCGTTACCGCCTTGCTCGGGTTGATACAATTAAAAAAAAGTTAAATATATAAGCACGCAGATTCATACGTAAACACAAATTAAAGACGTACATAAAAATAACACAAATCAGTATATACAAAATAAAGCCACATTCATAGATCGAATTATAGACAACTATTTTTTTATCATTTCACCCCAAGCAAGGTATTCCACTGCCACTATTGCGCAGGGGGTAACATAGGAGAAGAGATGAGAAAGAGTGGTTAGTTATAGGAAATGTAAGGAGGAGAGGGATGAGGATATATTTTTTTTTATTCGTCCTGGAAAAAAGATTTCAAATTCTTACTTAAACAATTTTTATTTTTTTTTCTTTATTTTAAATTTTACTCCTAACACCCATTCTCTAACAAAAAATAAAAAAGGTTCGCAGGTCTGTAAATCATACATTTCTTTCGAGTCAGTCACCTGGTCATTCCGTAATGAGATTTGATGACCTGTTGACTTTACTTGGGCTGTATTAAATGTCTGTTGTGGGTATATATCTTAAGTCACTAGTGTCCCCTCCACAAGAATTTAAATGCAATGTCAATACCCATCTCTTAACCACTTGACTCTATTTCTTTCTTCATCACCCCGTATATCCTTTTCTTTCTCCCCACCTTTGCAACTGTCATCACACCTGTATTCCCATCCTTCTCTTGCTCCTTTCTAACCGGTTCGTCTTTCTTTTTACTCTCTTCACTCTCTCCTATCTAATCTTTTTACTCTCATGTACCCTCTAATCTATTTACTCTGATGTAGACCCCTAAATTTTCTACTGTTATGTAGCCCCCTGCCTATTAGTGAGGTTACCGCCTTGCTCGGGGTGATACGATTAAATATATATATAGTATTTACATTATTCGGACTATTGTCCTTATCTTCGTTGCCATTTGTACGACGTTTCAGCCAATGTACGCTCCGGTTTTCTTCAGGTGCTAGGAATTTCAAACCCTTTATTACAATCACTGGGGTATATGAACTCCATTCCTTGCGTAGTAATGTCTCGATTGGAAGTCAAGAGTTATCTCCCTCTAACCCCTCAAGTTACTTGTTCACCACTGCTGTAGTTCCAACAACTTGCAACCGTTCATTTTCATGACCGTCCTCTACCGACATCATATTCAAAGCTTTCATCACCAGTAGGGAATTTCTGAAACCACCTTTGTACAATCTGATCACTTGTGGAGACATCTGCCCATGCTTTGTTGATATTGGGAGGCACTGTACTCAAGGCACTGTACCCAAGTTTGAACTCATGCAAGAAAAGTAAACGAATATGATGTTTTGTGATGTTCATGATTAAGGGCTTCACGGCAGTGAATGCTGGACAATATCATCGAAAATAAGGACAAAACTGGAAGCAGCGGAAATGTGGTTCTACAGAAGGATGCTGCGGATATCGTGGACTGAGCATGCAAGCAACGATGAGGTGTTGGAAAGAATGGCAACAAAAAGGAAATTAATACTGAGCATCAGGAAGAGACAACTGATGTTCCTGGAACATCCAATAAGGAAGGAGAGCTTGGAGAACCTGATACTGACTGGCCAGAGAGAAGGCAAAAGAGACAGAGGAAGGCAGCGGATAACATATTTGAAGGGCCTGAACAGGTGGATGACGGAATGGGGGTTACCAGGAGTAACAGGAGCAAACATAATAAGAGCCACAAGGGATAGGGAAACGTGAAGAACCATGATCGCCTACGTCCTGAAGGGACAGGGTACATAGAAAAAAGAAGATACTTCAAGAATATTTGTCTGAAAATATGTTAAAAGTTATTAAATGTAAAAGATTAATTATTATGCATACTAAAATTCATTCAATAAAAACTGTGAATGCTATTTAAAAAAGGTTTTTCAAAATACAACTCTGCGGGCGACTGTTATTTTTGTAAGAACCTAATATATTGAAATATCTACTCGTTAGGGCCGTATAAATGAAAAGTCTCTCCTCGTGATTCTATATCATGTTAGCTTGTGCAGCAATCATTTAGACCAGTGCTTCTCAAACTATCTGATGTGGCGGACCGGTAGTTTTTTTTTCAATCTTCCAGGGACCGGCACGCAAAGCAAACCAATCTAGCTGAGTAAGAGGTGGGGGCTGTGAACCCCGGAATTTTTTTTTTTTTTGTTGTTGTTGCTGTTGTTGAGATATGTACTATTTCAGGGGATGTGCGTTGTGGTGCAGTGGATATCGGCTCGAAACGAGAAATTGGCGAGCCGAGTTCGAATTCCAGTTCAATTCATTGCATTCACTTACGTATAAATACCCCTGGGTGTATCCGTTTCTCCCCTCCAATTATATGTTAAATAATAGGACAGATTGGGTTCTACCGCAGAAAGCAACGGCAACCTACTGCGGGATAATCTTCTGCCCAGTCAGTCATGTCTCTTTCGAGACATGATCATCCAAGTGTGTATCACGTATGGCACTTAACTGACTGACTATTTCAGGGACATTTTCAGACTGTCTGTAATAAACATGAGGACATGATATCTTGTTCATTCTAAGGGCAGTCATCATTGACGTAACTAGTCTTCCCAGTGTGCTATTGACTGGTACCATATTTGTGCTGTATTAGTTATGGTCACTGGTTTCGAGGATATATATTTTTAATAATCCAGAGTAAATATTTAAAGTTAATATTAATACTTCGTAAGCAATTTGAATTTAATAAAAAGCATTAATCTTCTAAAATTAGACAAACAGTAAAACAAAATATTAATTTTAATTAATTTACGACGTATTTAAAATATATGATATGTATATATCATGGATATATGAATGGAACAAAGTCTGATGCGTGTTCAGTTCACTGTTTTGCTGTTCATTATATCGCATTCGTTAGTTGGATAGCAATAACTTTTAACATGAGTGAGTAAATGAACAATGTAGCCATAATAATATAAAACTAAAATGAAAATGTAAAAAAGAACAAAAAAAAAAAAAAACGAAAATGAGTCAAATATCCTGGAAGTCTCTCGTGGCATAGAGTTTTACTATTGTTTCTTTCTTTTCTGGAAAATCTCCGCGTACTGGCAGACGAAATGAGTAACACACTTTGAGTAGCACTGATTAAGACTACAATTTATCAAAGGACTTCGAAATATCTGATGAGGTATTCCTTGAAATGTCTTTGACGAAGTAGGCTAGCAATAATGAAAAAAAAAATAATTTAAGTTATTCAAACAACTATTACAACTACTCAAACTTAGTTGAAATAATTAGCAAAAAATACTTCTTCTTTATGCTGTGTTCTTATATGTAGTGGATGATCATAGCCCTCCACAGCTTCAAATTCATTACAGCATATTTTGTCTTTTTACGATCAATTTAATTCCTGTTTCATCATTCACTCATCTAACTGTTTTTTTTTTTGTTTTGTTTTTTATCTGGCCTACGGATGTGCATTGTGATGCGGTGGTTATCGGCTCGGGATGAGAAATCGAGGAGCCGAGTTCGAATTCGAGTTGAATTTCTTGCATTCACTTACGCACAAATACCTTTGAGAAAGATATAAATCCATCGATTCTCCCTTCAGCTATGGATTAAATAGATAGAAAAATAAAAATAAAAATTCAGCGAAAGAAAGAAAGAAAATAAAGAATGACAGAGAGAGAAAGAGAGACAGAGACAGAGACAGAGAGAAGAAAGGGAAGGCAAGATAAAGCGATTTAAAAAATTCGATAAAGTCAGTGAAAGAGAGAGAGAGGGGACAAAGAAAATGAGACAAAAAGAAGAAAAAAGAGGAAAAGACTAAAGGAGAGAAATACAGAGAAAGAAAATGAGAAAAAAAGAATTACACCCTGATTGAGCACTTGAATCAGGGTAGACTTTGAAAAACATGAGCTACCATGGCATGCACGCATCGCTCATTTAGCAGTGAATTAAAGCACTCTGGCTATTGGGCGTGTATAATGATAATATACATGCTAAAAAGTGTGCCTTCTTCTATCGTGCGTCAATGGCCCAGAGGTATAATCGCCGACTGACGCCACTTCGGTTGGGTTTCAATCCTGGGGTAAAAGCAACCGGAGTGTAACCGTACTGATGAGCTGTGATACAGCGAAACATATCTGTCTGCTGATGTATATATATATATATGTATATATATATATTTATAAATCCAAGTAAAGAGGACCCAATGTTTTACGATTTTGAGTTCCCTGACATGTACTTTTTTTTATAAACATAATATAATCATATAATTATTAATTAAAAGTACATTGCGACACGAAAATTTCTATGTTTGGATATTTCTATCTCGTTATCAAGTAATGTTGGATGTTGATTGTGAAAATAGTTTCACAAGCAACATCCAATATTGTCTGATGATAAGATAGAAATATTAAAACCTAGAAATTTCCGTGTCGCAATGTACTTATAATTCATAATTCATGCGCGTTCATAAATTTCCTGCCACGTGAACGTTCAAATAAAACACCGTTACAAGAGCGTTCTTAAAAAGAAAAACGGTAAAAGGTAAAATCAGTTATTAAAAATCGCCTGAAGAAACCACTCATGGTAGAAATCTGGGTAGCGAAATAACTCGTTTAAAAATGGAATATATATATATATATACACAGAGAGAGAGAGAGAGAGAGAGAGAGAGAGAGAGAGAGAGAGAGAGCGAGAGCGAGAGCTCTTAAAGTTTTCGATGCCGGGAAAATTCAAAGGAACTTATAGGTGTCTTATTACGAGTGAAAATCAACCAGTAAGTTTTTTGCTTGTATATTATTTTGGTTGCAGTTTCTATTTGCTATTAATAAAGACATTTAATGAAAGCAACTTCATTAAAAGGAAAGCAATAAGAAACAAAAGTATTTTATCAAAGAACTTCTGTTAAAAGTCAGTTTCCATTATTTGTTCGCTGGGTTTCTTCTCAATTGACGCCATATTCACAGGGGCGGAAATAATTTCCGGAAACGAAACACAAGACGGAATAAACAGGAAGAAAACTCATTCAACCGAAGAAAAACTTACTTCTCTCTACCCCAAAACATGCCATTCACTTCTTAATAGACTTGTAGGCTGCTAACCTACTGAGCTTTCCTCTGTGTGGATTCAAAATGGCGCTTATTTGATATCTATTGAACATCTTTTTCTTCTTCTCTTTCTTTTTCTTTTTCTTTTTCATTTCCTCCTTCAGTTCTTCAGCCTTCTTCTCCCTTCCTTTTTCTTTTTCTTCTTCTTTTTTTCCTCCTCTTGCTTTATCTCTTTCTTCACCTCCTCTTCCTTTTTCTTACTTTTCCTCCTCCTCGTTTTTCTTTTTGTTTTTCTCCTTCTTCCTCTTTTTCTTCTTCTTTGTCTTCTCTTCCTTCCCCTTCTTCTTCGTCTTCTTATTTCTCTCCTTCTCCGTTTTAGCCGTCGTCTTCTTTTTCTTTTTTCTTTTTATTTACCCCTTCTTCTTCTTCTTCTTCTTCTTCTTCTTCTTCTTCTTTCTCCTTTTCTTCTTCTTCTTTTTCATTTTCTTCTTTCTCTTCTTCTTCTCCGTCTATTTCTTCATTTTTTTCTTATTCTTTTTTCTTCCTTCTTCTTTTTCGTTTTCTTATTCCCCTCCTACTCCGGTTTAGTCGTCGTCGTCTTCTTTTTCTTCTTCGTCTTATTCTTTTTTCTTCGTTCACTTTCTTCTTCTTAATCCGCTCCATCTCCGTCGTTTTCTTCGTCGTCTTCTTTTTCGCTTCCTTCTTCTCTTACTTCTTCTTCTTCTACTTCTCCTCCTTCTTCTTCGCCGTCTTCTTTTTCGCTTCCTTCTTCTCTTACTTCTTCTTCTTCGCCTCCTCCTTCTTCTTCGCCGTTTTCTTTTTCGCTTCCTTCTTCTCTTACTTCTTCTTCTTCTTCTCCTCCTCCTTCTTCTTCGCCGTCTTCTTTTTCGCTTCCTTCTTCTCTTACTTCTTCTTCTTCTTCTCCTTCTTCTTCGCCGTCTTCTTTTTCGCTTCCTTCTTCTCTTACTTCTTCTTCTCCTCCTCCTCCTTCTTCTTCGCCGTCTTCTTTTTCGCTTCCTTCTTCTCTTACTTCTTCTTCTTCTTCGCCGTCTTCTTTTTCGCTTCCTTCTTCTCTTACTTCTTCTTCTCCTCCTCCTTCTTCTTCGCCATTTTCTTTTTCGCTTCCTTCTTCTCTTACTTCTTCTTCTTCTTCTTCTTCTTCTTCTTCTTCTTCTTCTTCGCCGTCTTCTTTTTCGCTTCCTTCTTCTCTTACTTCTTCTTCTCCTCCTCCTTCTTCTTCGCCGTTTTCTTTTTCGCTTCCTTCTTCTCTTGCTTCTTCTTCTTCTTTTTCTTCTTCTTCTTCGCCGTCTTCTTTTTCGCTTCCTTCTTCTCTTACTTCTTCTTCTCCTCCTCCTTCTTCTTCGCCGTTTTCTTTTTCGCTTCCTTCTTCTCTTGCTTCTTCTTCTTCTTCTTCTTTTTCTTCTTCTTCCTTCGCCGTCTTCTTTTTCGCTTCCTTCTTCTCTTACTTCTTCTTCTCCTCCTCCTTCTTCTTCGCCGTTTTCTTTTTCGCTTCCTTCTTCTCTTACTTCTTCTTCTTCTTCTTCTTCTTCGCCGTCTTCTTTTTCGCTTCCTTCTTCTCTTACTTCTTCTTCTCCTCCTCCTTCTTCTTCGCCGTTTTCTTTTTCGCTTCCTTCTTCTCTTACTTCTTCTTCTTCTTCTTCTTCGCCGTCTTCTTTTTCGCTTCCTTCTTCTCTTACTTCTTCTTCTCCTCCTCCTTCTTCTTCGCCGTTTTCTTTTTCGCTTCCTTCTTCTCTTACTTCTTCTTCTTCTTCTTCTTCTTCTTCTTCTTCTTCTTCTTCTATACTCCTCCACAGAGATGAATAACGTCTCGAACTGATTGATCAAAGAACAGAGTTCGAATTCCCGTCGTGTTCACCACATTCAAATATATGCCGATCCCCTAAGGAAAGCTATGAATCCATTTCTTTTTCCTCCACTAGCTATGTGTAAAGAAGCCTAGACTGGGTTCTGTAACATTGGATGGCAACCAGTCTAGGAGAAGAATATACTCCGAATTCAAAACAAGCCTGAAAGTTTGCGTAGGGTTAACGCATATACCTTTAAAAAAATAATTACGGAAGCATCGACGTCAACGAACCAGCCCAGAACAAAAGACGATGGTGAAGTGACGTTGAAGGCCTAGATCAGAGGTTCCCAACCAATGGGTCGTGACCCCATGAGGGTCGCGAAGCCATGGTGGGGGGAGGTCGCGACGCTTTAGCAGGGAAGCGTGTAGCCTTGTTAGAAGTAGCTTGGGATAACATTAATTGTATTTCAACAATTACATTTTTCAAACTCTTACATTTTTTTTTGTTTAGGTGCAAAGTGATTGTTATGACAAACGTTTTTCAGGCTATTATTTCTAAGCCTAAGTTATTTCTCGGCCACAAATTTCAAAGCTTGCTGCTGAAATGCAACATCAGGCATCTCACTAGCTGAGTTGGATAGCTTTTTAAACCTATGATAAAATTATTTTAAGAAATATATGTTCTTTTTGTGAATTCAGGTTGAACCAACGTGCTTTAATTTGGTAATAAATAATTACAGAATTTTAAAATATTTTTTAGATGTTTCTTTCCCTGTCCTTCACAGAAAATAAAAGGAAAATTAAGCTGCTGATAGTGAGCCCTAAGTAGGGGGTCGCATGGGCTTCAAACTTTTATGTAAGGGGTCGGGAGTGCCAAAAGGTTGGGAATCACTGGCCTAGATGCTCCACTAGGAACGATGGTACCGAGAGAAGAGAGATGGCTCTCCACACAATCTTCTTTCATGATTTTTTTTATCTTAATCTTGTTTCACTTAACTCCATATATCTTGCGAGTGTTAATTTCTCCAAGCCGTCTTCCCACTGTATGCATCCGAAAAATTTATGCTGTCGCTTTTTGGTGTAATGCGTAAACATAATTTTAGTTCCTACTCTTCCTAAACGTTTCTGGACGCTCACGTATATTATAGTGTACACTCGTATCAACGTGAAACACTGGTTTTTAAAAGATCAAGGAAGTTAAGCAATGTTGAGCCTGGTCAGCACCGAGATGAGTAATATATAGAATACCAGTTGCTATATGTGAAGGTGGTGTGGCGCACGGTAATCTCACATTTAAAACGCCGGTTCTCATAGGATCACCGAAGTTAAGCAACGTCGAGCTCGTCAGTACCTAAATGGGTAACCGTTTGACAATACCAAGTGCTATACGCTAGGATGTGCGGGTGGATAATAGCAAGAACAGTGGTTCCCAACCTTTTGGCACTCGCGATCCCTTACCTAAAAGTTTGAAACCCATGCGACCCCCTACTTAGGGCTTACAATCAGCAGCTTAATTTTCTTTATATTTTCTGTGAAGGATTGGGAAAGAAACATCTTAAAAAATAATTTTTAAATTGTTGTAATTATTTATGACCAAATTAAAGCACATTGGTCTAACCTAAATTCACAAAAAGAACATATATCTTTTAAAATAATATTATCATGGGTTTAAAAAGCTATCCAACCCAACTAGTGAGATGCCTGATGTTGCATTTCAGCAGCAAGCTTTGAAATTTGTGACCGAGAAATAACTTAGGCTTAGAAATAACAACCTTCAAAACGGAATTGATGAAATACAATGAATGAAATACAATTAACGTTACCCCAAGTTACTTTTAAGAAGGCTACACCCACCGCTGCTAAGGCGTCGCAACCCCCTTACCAAGGCTTCCCGACCCTCATGGGGTCACGACCCACTGGTTGGGAACCTCTGGGTGAGAATAAATCGGAAATCGGAGAGCGGAGTTCTAATTCCAGTCAGGTTTATTGCATTTCCTTACGCGCAAATGTCCCTGAGAAAGATACGAATTCAACTCTTTCCTTCCCAACTGGGATTAAATGAAGGCAAGAGAAAAACTACGCTTAACCTATCTAACGAGATTGATTAAACGATTGGTTGAGCAAGCCTTAAGAGAAATAGTTACAAGACTCTCCTTCATGGTCCCCACAACTTCTTGTCCCTTGTAGTTCTTAATAACTTTTATTAAGAACTACAAGGGACAGGAAGTTGTGGAGAGCCATGATTGATAACACCCTGTTAGCACAAAAGAAATGTCCTTTAACATTTGGTATTAGACGTGCGTTGTGGATATCGGCTCGGAACGAGAGATTGGAGAGCCGAGTTCGAATTCCAATTGAACTTCATTGCGTTCACTTATGCACAAATACACTTGGGAAAGGTATTAATCCGTCTCTTCTCCCAGCTATGGGTTAAAAATAGGACAGACTGTGTTCTACAGCCTTGGCTGACAACCATTTTACGGCAGAAAGCAATGGCAACCTACTGCGGGATAATCTTCTGCCCAGTCAGTCATGTCTCTTTCGAGACATGATCGCCCAAGCGTGTATCACGTATGGCACTTAAATGACTGACTGAATATAACAGAAATATGATTAAGGCTTCTACTGGGCATAAAGTGGGTGATCGGTTTTCTATTGTCATGAAGTAATAAACTGATCCCCCACTAATTACTACTTATTAATAGAATAATATAATTCACCAGTCTACCGCAGAAAGCAATGGCAACCTACTGCGGGATAATCTTCTGCCCAGTCAGTAATGTCTCTTTCGAGACATGATCGCCCAAGCGTGTATCACGTATGGCACTTAACTGACTGACTGAATATAACAGAAACATGATTAAGGCTTCTACTGGGCATAAAGTGGGGGATCAGTTTTATTTTTTTTTTAAGTAATAAACTGATCCCCCACTAATTACTACTTAATAATATAATGCATTTCTTCCCTCTCTAGCTATGAGTCAAATAATAGGACAGATTGGGTTCTCTTTCGAGACATGATCGCCCGCAGCGTGTGCATCACGTATGGCATCAACTGACTGACTGAAATATAATAGTTGAAACATGATTAAGACTTCTACTGGCATAAAGTGTGGGGATCAGTTTTATATTGTTATGAAGTAATAAACTGATCCCCCATCAATTACTACTTCTAATATAATACATCTCTTCCTCTCTAGCTATGAGTCAAAATAATAGGACAGATTGGTTCTCTTTCAAGACATGATCGCCCGCAGCGTGTATCACGTATGGCACTTAACTGACTGACTGAATATAATAGTTGAAACATGATTAAGACTTCTACTGGGCATAAAGTGGGGATCAGCTTCCTTATATTGTTGTAGAAGTAATAAACTGATCCCCCACTAATTACTACTTAAATAATATAATACATCTCTTCCCTCTAGCTAAGGGAGCCAAATAATAGGACAGATTGCCCCTTTCAAGACATGATCGCCCGCAGCGTGTATCATGTAGTACTTAACTGACTGATCAATTTATAACAGTTGGAAACATGATTAAGACTTCACTGGGCATGGTGGTGGGGGGATCAGTTTTATATTGTTATGAAGTAATAAACTGATCCCCCACTAATTACTACTTAACAATATAATACATCTCTTCCCTCTCTAGCTATGAGTCAAATAACAGACAGATTGGCTCTTCAAGACATGATCGCCCGCAGTGTATCAATGGCGGCACTTAACTGACTGACTGAATATAATAGTTGAAACATGATTAAGACTTCTACTGGGCATAAGTGTGTAAGACTAGCTTTAGACACAAGCACAATAAACTGATCCCCCATCAATTACTACTTAATAATATAACAGACCCTCCCTCTCTAGCTGTTGTGAGTCAAACAATAGGACAGATTGCCCTCTTTCAAGACATGATCGCCCGCAGCGTGTATCACGTATGGCACTTAACTGACTGACTGAATATAATAGTTGAAACATGATTAAGACTTCTTCACTAGTAGCATGGGGATCATTTTATATTGTTATGAAGTAATGAAACTGATCCCCCACTAATTACTACTTAATAATATAATACATCTCTTCCTCTAGCTATGAGTCAAATAATAGGACAGATTGCCCTCTTCAGACATGATCGCCCAGTGTATCACGTATGGCACTTAACTGACTGACTGAATATAATAGTTGAAACATGATTAAGACTTCTACTGGGCAGTGTGGGGGGATCACTTTATTGCGCGAAGTAATAAACTGATCCCCCACTAATTACTACTGAATATATAACACTTTCCCTCTCAGCTGAGTCAAATAATAGGACAGATTGGGTTCTCTTTCAAGACATGATCGCCCGCAGCGTATCACGTATGGCACTTAATCCGACTGACTGAATATAATAGTTGAAACATGATTAAGACTCTACTGGGCATAAAGGGTGGGGGACTAGTTTTATATTGCTATGAAGTAATAAACTGATCCCACTAATTACTACTTAATAATATAATACATCTCTTCCCTCTCTAGCTATGAGTCAAATAATAGGACAGATTGGGTTCCTCTTTCAAGACATGATCGCCCGCAGCGTGTATCACGTATGGCACTTAACTGACTGACTGAATATAATAGTTGAAACATGATTAAGACTTCTACTTAGTATGTGGGGGGGATCATTTTATTGTTATGAAGTAATAAACTGATCCCCACTAATTACTACTTAATAATATAATACACTTTTCCCTCTAGCTATGAGTCAAATAATAGACAGATTGGGTTCCTCGTGACATGATCGCCTGCAAAGCGTGTATCACGTATGGCACTTAACTGACTGACTGAATATAATAGTTGAAACATGATTAAGACTTTTACTGGGCATAGCGTGGGGGGATCAGTTTTATATTGTTATGAAGTAATAAACTGATCCTTTAATAATTACTACTTAATAATATATTATATTTCTCTTCCTCCTCTTGCTATGAGTCAAATAATAGGACAGAATAGCCTTGGCTGGCAACCAGTCTACCGCAGAAAGTAATGACAATCTACTGCGAAAAAATCTTCTGGCCAGTCAGTCATGTCTCGAAAGTGACATGATCTCCCATGTATGTATCACGTATGGCACTCAATTGACTGATGACGTTATTTAGTAATCGTGTTACTGCTAAAATTATCCTTACAATATGATAACCCCATTAACGCTCTTTAAGATCAACTCAGTCTCGCTTTGATTAGTTTAAAATACGATCTCAGACACTGACTGGTATAATATTATTTTGATACTTATTTATCTAGCCCATGTCTCCATGTATATCATTACCTGAACGTGAGTTGGAAGATATAGATGCTTGATGTATGTATAAATGTTTACGAAGGCCCTAAAGAGAAATGTAATTAAAGACTGATGGATCTGAACGCTGTGTCATATTTACAAAGAGAGAAAGATTAAGGTAGATTCTACCCCAAAATTCCGGTCCCATGTCTATAAATATTGACTGTTATTTAATCTCTCTCTGCCAGTGTTATTCAATGCCCATTTTTTAATATATCAACCAGCATGACATTTGACAAACTCCGACGCAGTGTCGTATACTTAGTAAGAACTTAACGAGAAGAACAGAAGCCAATCAGACTATCAAGCCTGCTCCCAAGGGAAATGAAAGTAGGCACGATGGGAACGGCACACTTGTACTGACGCTATACGATCCGGAAAATGACTTTAACACAAATCGTAAATAATGTCTAAATTGTTGTAGTAATTCCTGCACTCTGGACTTTGTAGCAGGCGTCGTATCCACAAACAAGAAAAACACGTTAATTAGGTGAATAGGTACCCCTTCAAAAATAGTCTCTCTCTCTCTCTTCCTCTATATGCCGATTATGGCTCTCCATAGCTTCCAATAATTTGATTTTGCTATCAGAGTAATTTCTCTACTTTGCAAAGACCTCTGATTGGGAGGTTGTGAGGAACATTGAACCACTTCTTAATTGCAGTTGTTCTCAAGTCGAGTTGTAGCACCTGTTAGGGTCCCATTTATAGGTAAATAGTTAACCCCCCCCCAAACTGGGGTCAAAACACTATGAAAGTATAAAAACAGACTTTTACAGAAATACATACATAAAAAAGACTTTTATAGAAAAATATACATTTTTGAAAGAAAAATATTACCAACAATACATTTTTGAAGAAAAAATTATTGCCATAACACATTTTTGAAGTTTCAGTTTTCTAAAATAAAAAAGAATAAAAACAAAACATTTTCATTAAAAATTAACTTTCTCACTATAACCGAACATAAAAAATACCTTAAAACCACACCTTTTGGGCATTAAATAACCCACAGAGTTGTTGATATGCCGTTAAACAAAACTCAAACTCAAACTCTACTTTTCAGTTCTGTCAGTGGGGGTTAAAATTCGTGGTCTGTATCCCTGCAGAAAAGCAAGTCAGTCAGTCAGTTAAGTGCCATACGTGAAACACGCTTGGGCGATCATATCTCGAAAGAGACATCACTGACTGGGCAGAAAATTATCCCGCAGTAGGTTGCCATTGCTTTTGCGGTAGACTGGTTGTCGACCAAGGCTATAGAACCCAGTCTGTGTTGCTATTTAACCCATAACTGGAAGGAAGAGACGGATTAATACCTTTCCCAAGGGTATTTGCGCGTAAGTGAATACAATGGATTCAACTGGAATTCGAACTCGGCTCCCCGGTTTCACGTTCCGAGTCAATATCCACTGTACCACAACGCACATCCGTAGAAAAGCAAGACCTGTTCTAAAAGAGTCACGTACTATGTAGTTATTCGTACAGTTAAGTATAAACCTGTCCAATGCTTACGCATAGACACGGCTATAGACCCAACCAATATTAAACCACTAAATCAAATATCAACCCGACGAACATTGATATATAGGCTCAAACATAAACTTAATTAAAGACTGAAGACACATGTGAAAACACATCGCTGTTTACCTGCAGACTCAAGTATAAAGTTTAACAATATTTACCTATGAATTAAACTATAACTGTAGTCAATATATATAGGCTAAAGTAGAAAAATGTTTACTTATAGACTCAAGTATAAACTAGGTCTTGGGTATGACAGTAAATTGCATCCAGCAGCAAGGCCTCTGAATGGGAGGTTGTGAGGAACATAAAACCAACTCTTAATTGCTTTTGTTCCCGGGTTCAACCTAACCCTGACTGGTAATACTTGTTAGGGTCCCAGCTATGGGTAAATAGTTAACCTCCAAACTGGGGTCAAAACATTATGAAAGTATAAAAATAGACTTTTATAGAAAGATATACATTGTGAAAGGAAAACAAAATATTGCCATAATACATTTTTGAATGAAATAATTATTATCAGCATACAAAACTAGAAGACATCTTTAGTTTTCTAAAATAAAATTTTAAAAAATCATCAAAATCTGACTAAATATTTCTCATATTTTAAAAAATTAACCTTTAAACCCTCCTTTTTTAGGCATTAAAGAACCCACAGAGGCTGATATACCGTTAAATAAAACTCAGACAAACAAATGCAAACTCTATTGTTGTTTTCATTATCGATTAAAGAACAAATTCGCCGGAATTAACAATAATTTTTCCAACTATATCAGCGACAAACAAATACAATTTGTCTTCCAAAGAATAGATGACACCTGTATATCTAGTCATGTCAGCTGTAAAATATGAATCCTTTCCTTCAATGTAACGCTGTGTCTCAATTTATAAAGTCTTTTTGCAAAAAGTGGAAAGCAATATTTATTTTGAATAATACAACAATGTTGTTAAAAAGGCCAAAGTGGGAGATGAAAGCTGATCTTAAATCTGTTTCATTCTAAACTTAGGTAGATATTACTGACCCAAAAACACCCAGTTTTACTTACATAAAAACAACAAATTCTTACTTACAATTCTTACTACAGCCACCATAATACCTTAAAGTCTCTATGTAATCCCAAGTAGTTCCCATAGTCAGTCAGTCAGTTAATTGCCATACGTGATACACACTTGGGCGATCATGTCTCGAAAGAGACATGACTGACTGGGCAGAAAATTATTCAACAGTAGGTTGCCATTACTTTCTGCGGTTGACTGGTTGTCAGCCAAAGCAGGAGAACCTAATCTATCCTGTTATTTGACACATAGCAAGATGGAGAAGCGATGTATTATATTATGTAGTAATTAGTGGGGGATCAGTTTATTACTTCATAACAATATAAAACTGATCCTCCACTTTATGCCCAGTAGAAGCTTTAATCATGTTTTCAACAATTATATTCAGTCCGTCAGTTAAGTGTCATACGTGATACACGGTTTGGGCGATCATGTCTCAAAAAAAGACATGGCTGACTAGGCAGAAGATTTTTCCCGCAGTAGGTTGCCATTGCTTTCTGTGGTAGACTGGTTGTCAGCCAAGGCTATAGAACCCAATCTGTCCTGTTATTTGACTCATAGCTAGAGGAGGAAGAGGTGTATATTGTTAAGTAGTAATTAGTGGGTGATCAGTTTCTTGCTTCATAACAGTATAAAACTAATCCCCCACTTTATGCCCAGTAGAAGCCTTAATCCTGTTTTCAACTATTATATACAGTCAGTCAGTTAAGTGCCATACGTGATACACGCTTTTTGGCGATCATGTCTCGAAAGAAGATTCTCCCGCATTTGGTTTTCATTACTTTTTGTGGTAGACTGGTAGCCAGCCAAGGCTACAGAACCCAATCTGTTCTGTCGTATAACCCATAACTGAAGGGAAATGACGGGTTAGTACCTTTCCCAAAGATTTTTGCGCATAAGTAAATGCAACGAATTCAACTGAAATTCGAACCCAGCACCCCGACTTCTCGTTCGGAGCCGATATCCACTGCACCACAACGCACATTCTAAAATGAAAAGACTTTCAGAACAGTTACAATGAAAGTACTTATAGAAAACGCTCAGCAGAACAACGTTACTGATGCCGACACGTCAAGTCAGGGCCACTAAGGTTGTAGATTCGTCTTTGGAATTTATCAAGAATTTCTAAATACATAACAAAAGTCCCAAATCAGATGCAGCAGTAGTATCCAAATCAAAGAGGAATAGTAGACTTATAAAGATGTAAAATAGATTCTGTCGAGAATAATTGTCTACAATGATAAAGAGAACCGACATTTTTTTGACAGCAGACCTAACAATTCATCTAAACTAATTTATAAATGGAACTTTGTCAGTGTGTGTGTGTGTGTGTGCGTTACCTATAGACTCCAAAAGGGCTGAACCGATTTTCTTGAAAATTTACACAGTTGTACTATAAGCGTCTGCGAGTGTTCTTAGCTAGGTTTTATGTCGAGGTACCCCCGATATATATCGAAAATCGATAATCGAAAAAATCGGGTTATAGAAAGAGTGGTCTGATTTTAACCGAATTTGATACATTCATAGACAAAAACATAAAAAACGATATTCAGAAGTTTCAAGGTTGCAGTTCTTACAATAGTGCAGAAAATCGATAATATATATATATATATATATATATATATATATATAAAAGGCAAAATGTTTGTGTGTGTGTCTGTTTATCTGCCTGTCTGTCTGTATTTTTTTCAGCTCTTTTATTTTAGTTTTGCTTCGGGTTTGACTCTAAGTAGGTATAATTGTAGTTCTTAGTCTCAGCCATGATACCATTTACTCAGAGGACTTATTTAGCCTTCAAAATCCAGTTTACGACGAAAAAAACTTATTCGATATCGATACGAGGAAATCAAAGTTTGACTTACATCCATTCATTTTTCTTTCAGTCTACGGTTTCGCTTTAACTGGAAGCAACTATTGCTTTTTAGTCTTTCTTGCCAATGTCCAAAGAGTCTGAGCTCCAGAACCATGGATTAGTTTTAAAGCTTTCATTACACCCGAGCAACGCTGGGCTATACTGCTAGTTCAATATAATCTTTCCACTTCATTTTGATAATTTTACGATATCAATCTTTTTAAAAAACGGCTTCAAAATCCGATGTATGTATTCTGCTTAAATTTTGCTCTTCCTTTGTATTTCAGCCTTCTGTTTTTATTTAGATTAAAAGATAAACATATCCAGGCAGATTACACATACTTTAAGGTTTAAGCTCATTACATCGGAATTCTATGTAGGTAAGCCGAAATGTTTAAAATATGGCGAGAGATTTCTACTTGGTATAGGTTTTTTTTTTATATCAGCACCGACTCATTATTGTTTGTAGTTGTGGGGTAACTAAAGCGAGCTTCAACAAACACTAAGCTGAATCAGCACACGAGACTGAACTACTAGCAGTATTAGAGCAGTAATGACACTGCCCCGTTAGACAGAGAACAGTCTAGACTGTAAGACAATGGCGGCAATGGAGGCTTCCCCAGATGAAATCAACGGCCATGTTTCGGTAACCAAGGCGAACCTTCAAGACGGAGAACATTGGATGCCTGGTGGGAGATTGGCTTTGCCAGCTCTATGTCGCCCAAGACAACCTAAGGTTTAAAGAATGCTTACCAACAAATGTGTACGGATTTGGACTGCTGCTCAATTTGTCAAGGGCCATAATACCGCAACGACTCATGTAAATTATGATGATGATGATTGTTAGGGCAGTCATGAGACAAGGAACTCACTAGTTACTTTATCCCTGTTGCAGCCGCCTCCTCAGCAACATTTGTTTTTCAAAAACACGCAAAAAAACAAAAACAAATAAAAACATAGTTTATACTGTAACTATGCAGTTCTTGGGACAGAGCACATGATCTAATTTAGTTGACATGTGAACAAAGCCACTACGCTGAAATCCTTTGTTAATATGACTTGCGATTTCGCACTAACAGAACCCTTAACGAATTTCGAGCAGTTTTGTCAAGCAAATTTGACTCTCAAAGCTTGGATTTTATGGCACGTTGCCTGAGGTTGATATGAAGAAAACAGTCTCTGCTAGGGAAGCTAGTCCATCACCGTTGCTGACATCTGTTTAGGCTCATTTGTTTCTTCAGCATTCACAGAGCCATCTCGCAGTTTATTATGCGAAAATTGTTACGAGGATGCATTTATATATTAAAAATAATATTAATAATGTCTAAAGAATTGTAGCAAAGGACTCTATTGAGTCCTACTTGTTGTTACAAAAAAGTTTTAATTCAGAAAGTAGTCGTAAAAATAAGGAAATTAGAAATATAACTTTTGGAAGATTGTAGAATGTTCCAGAGAATTCAAACGTTCTAGAAGTATGCAAATTAGGTGTTAGCCCGTATAAAAATAGGTTTTGGGCACGGAGCAGTCAGTTAATAGCAGAATGGGTTGACCTCTACAGCTTCGATTATGATTCAGGATGTATATCCAGCCGAAAGAATCCCTAAGTCGACGACAAAAAAATCAAACTTGAAACAGTTGATAAAAGGATGTGCTGACATCGTCAGCACCGGATTCGATTCAAGGAATTATATTCAACCGGAAGAATCTCTAGTCGATAACAAACAAGAATTTAAAAGAGTTGTTAAAAGGATTTTGCTGTCATATCAACTCCGATAAAGATTCTAGGATCCATATCTGGCCGAAAGAATCTCACAGAAAAGTCCGAAGAAAAACCTGAAAGAGAACCTCATGGAACTATCTGGGTAAATACATCTTTTTGCCTCTTTCATTGACCAATCCAATAATTAGTATTTGTATTCTCATTTGAGGATTTCCAAAATATAGTGGATGTGCGTTGTGGTCCAGTGGATATCGACTTGGAACGAGAAATCGGAGAGCCGAGTTCGAATTCCAACAGAATTCGTTGCATTCATTTACCCGCAAATACCCTTGGGAAAGGTATTAATCCGTCTCTTCCCTCCAGCTATGGGTCAAATAACAGGACAGATTGTGTTCTATAGCCTTGGTCGGCAACCAGTCTACCGCAGAAAGCAATAGCGGGATAATCTTCTGCTCGGTCAGTCATGTCTCTTTCGAGACATGATCGACCAAGCGTGTATCACGTATGGCACTTAACTGACTGATGGCACTTAACTTCCTCGCCAATTCAAATGGGTAAAGATATTTGACAACTTACTTTCCCCGCCTCTCCTTATCTTCGCCTTATTTTCCCTTTCTCTCCTCGTTACACTTCGGCTGGCAGTAGTAAACTATACGTTTATTATGTCTCCTGATTTGAATGCCAAACTGTATATTTGTAAATATTTTTATCAAATGTTTTGTGAATTAAATATTTTTTCTGTATTTTAACTCTGAGTTTTGGTCCATTATTTTTATTTTTCTCTTATGTTACGATTAACACAATGCTAAACAGACCATAACATAACTTCAGTATCTGAGAGAGTATTTATTATTTGATAACTGATTATCATCAGTCAGTCAAGTGCCATGCGCGATACACGCTTTGGGCGATCATGTCTCGGAAGAGACATGACTGACTAGGAAGAAGATTATCCCGCAGTAGGTTGCCATTGCTTTCTGCGGTAGACTGGTTGCCGACCAAGGCTATAGAACCCAATCTGTCCTGTTATTTGACTCATAACTGGAGTGAGAAGAGATGTATTATATTATTAAGTAGTAATTAGTGGGGGATCAGTTTATTACTTCATAACAATATAAAATTGATCCCCCGCTTTATGTCCAGTAGAAGCCTTAATCATGTTTCCAACAATTATATTCAGTCAGTTAAGTGCCATACGTGGTACACGCTTTGAGCGATCAAGTCCCGAATGAGACATGACTGGGCAGAAGATTATCCCACAGTAGGTTGCCATTGCTTTCTGCGGTAGACTGGTTGCCGACCAAGGCTATAGAACCCAATCTGTCCTGTTATTTGACTCATAACTAGAGTGAGAAGAGATGTATTATATTATTAAGTAGTAATTAGTGGGGGATCAGTTTATTACTTCATAACAATATAAAACCGATCACCCACTTTATGCCTAGTAGAAGCCTTAGTCATGTTTCTGTTATATTCAGTCAGTCCGTTAAGTGCCATACGTGATACACGCTTGGGCGATCATGTCTCGAAAGAAACATGACTGACTGGGCAGAAGATTATCCCGCAGTAGGTTGCCATTGCTTTTGCGGTAGACTGGTTGCCGACCAAGGCTATAGAACCCAATCTGTCCTGTTATTTAACCCAATAACTGGAAGGAAGAGACGGATTAATACCTTTCCCAAGGATATTTGCGCGAAAGTGAATGCAATGAATTCAACTGGAATTCGAACTCGGCTCTCCGAATTCTTGTTCCGAGTCGATATCCACTGGACCACCACGCAGTTGCTCTTAAAACGGACCTCTCGTCAGTGGTTAACTGGGACAGGAAATGGCTTGTAAATTTTAATTCTTCCAAGACAAAATTGCTCTCCTTTAACTACCATAGCAAAACATACGTGCTTGGTATCAGAATATATGATGCTAGTTTCTATGGAAACAACACAATGCACCAACTTGACCTCACTTTTACAACCAAACTGAAGTGGAATTACTACATCGAATATGTAGCCGCATCCACTGCTAGGAAGGTTGGCTCCCTATGAAAAGCCAGAAAGTCTTTTCTTGTTAGAATTAATCTTGCACGGATATAAATCAACCATTCGTCTGTCTATTGAATACTGTTTTCTTAATAACTATAGGGGAATATTTTACACATTTTAGAAGAAACTGTTTTACAGATCTAAAACAGTAAATGCAAGATTTACACAATTATTTGTCCCACTTCCTAATCCGAATGACAAACTTGTTTAAAGGTCATATAAATAAAAAATAGTAATATGTAAAATTCAATGGCAATTTGACCAAAACCTTAATTATTGATTACTAGTTTTTGTTTTGTACAGCATATGTATTGCATATGTATTGCATATGTATTGCATATGTATTGCAGAACGTATAAGCTACTGTATTCAGAAAAGAATGGTTTAAAATTAAGGATAATGGATGTTTTATTTCATGTTATGAATGTACAATTAAATTTCAAAGGCGATTAAAGCTGTGATAACAAAAACTATATATGCAGGTACTTCCTCTAAATCACTGATAAAACAGCATAGTTTGAATAAAAAAAGGTATCAAACATAATAAAAATAAACTTTTGAAAATGTTTATATTATTAAGAGGAGAAAGATCAAAGTATTTTTTCATTATTTTTAACAACTTTTAAATCCCTTCTAACACATTCAAAATTTTCGTAAAAAGTCTTGTTTTGATTTTAGTTAGTGTTACTGTTTTCTTATATGGTCAGGTCCTCTTGCTATTCATTATCGAGGTTCTCAACAAAACACATCTCCAATGCAACCGATCCTGACATCTCGACTTCAGTTACTATCTCATCAACATGTGGCTTCCCTCTGTCCTTTCTACAAATAATTTCATATCAACTGCTCTGATGAGCTTTTTGACTTTGTTCTCCGATTACATGAATTTAAGCGTACCGCTAGATTGTCACATAGGTCCCAGCTTTCTACTACTGAAATGGTTAAATGTAACCGCCACTTCTAGTCTAATAGTTTTTTTTTCTCGCGCTTCCCGCTTGTGGAACTCCCTTTCGTTTATTTATTCCTTGATAGCTACAATTTCCAACAATTTAGATGCATCGTCAATTGCCATCGTCTGTCTTCTTGAACCTCGTTCACCTTTTATCCGTTACTTCATACCTCCTTTACCCAGTTATACCTCCCACTTTAACCTCCTTCACAAGGAGATGCAAAAATTTACTGAATGTTAGAGAATATGAGAGAAAATTACTATTAACAAGAGAGAACAATAAAAGAATAAGAATTACGAAGACAGAAGATGACGATTAAATAAGCATTTAAATTTTTGAAGATCAAAGTTGACTGGGAATCAAGAAACCGAAAGAGAGTTCCACAAGCGAGAGAAGAAACTGTTAGCATAGGACTTACACTAATATGAGAAGAAGAAAACATAATTAAGAAAAGAGAACTATAAAAGAACAGAAATTAAGAAGACAGAAGATAACGATTGACATTGCATTTAAATTTTTAAAGATCAAAGTTGACTGTAAAAAGAGACATTCGCAAGCAAGGAGTGCGAAATCGCTGTCCCACAGCCCCATTCTTTTTTAATGAAATTTCCCCCTAGCAAGGCATTAAAGTCACTGAGATACAAGGGGTTACTGGGTGTGGAAAAACAGAAGCCTTACTCAGGAACACGAAGTACCTGTAAATAATGAAGAAAACATTAGATACCTATTGACATTGCATTAAAACTTTTGCAGATCAGACTTGACTGGAAAACAAGAAGCAGGGAGAGTGTTTCACAAGCGAGAAGGGAGAGAGAAGAAACGCTTAACATAGAACTTACGGTTACATCAAGTCATTTCAACTGTAAAATGATGAGATCTTGACTCCAATCTAAGTTATTTTAAGTTATATTTAAGAAAATATAAGTTGAGTACCAAAAGATTTCGACGTGACTCACATTGCAAAATCTGTATTTCAATGTCCAAAAAAGACTTGTTTCCTGTTTAGGATGCGGTTTCCGGTTTTCTCTTTTCTAATCTTTTCACTCTTTTCTTTTTTTCTTTTTTTTCAATTGGAGTAGATAGACTAAACGATCGCCCGGTTCACACTCCACCCACGTCTATTGAACTGGTGAAGAGGCCCATCCCTTGTTCCCTGTTTGGAATGTGGCTTCCGGCTTTCTCTTTTCCATTCTTTTTACCCTTACGTAGCCCCCTGTGCATCAGTGGCATCACCGCCTTGCTTGGGGTGATATGATTTAAAAAAAAACAGAAAAAACTCCAGGATGTTTCAGATTGCGTTTGATTAATCATCATATAATAATTCTGCGTGTTCTTTCCTTAGTTACTTGGTTAGTTACATTGTTCCACCGTCCGTTACGCCACTTACTTTCTACACGAGCTTCTCCATCCCCTCTATCTTTTTCTTTAAATGTTCTTTCAATGTAGAAACAAAATGTACACTTTGTAGTAGATGATAATTTTTACATGTTCTAAACCATAATTTATAATAAATATTCATCACTCTATTTCTGTATTGAGCACTGTTTTAAATTTTTTAATTAATGTTTTGAACGTTGTTAATATTTTCTTTGTTCCTTATTCACTTGGATATATATATATATATATATATATATATATATATATATAGTGTAACTAAGTTGTTGAACTCGTAGGTTTATTTACCTTTTTGTTCATGCATTTACTTTTATAAAGAGTGCTCGATACAAATGTAGAGCGTTATACTGTAATGGTTGTTACAATGTTTTTAAATTCATAGTATCACTACACAAAAAAATTCTCATGTTTCGAAGCCAGCCCATTATGTTTTGGCTTCATCCTCAGGTGATTTTTTTTTTTTAGAAATGAGAATTATCTAGTTGAAAAGACCGTTTATTTGTGTTGGATTTGTTATTTTTGGGTCTTAAAGGGCTTGGTCTGTATTTTGAGTTCCGTTGACCTTTTTACTGGTCTTAGGGTTCCTAAGAAACCAAACATCCCTTATACTGAAACCAAACATCCCTTTCCACATACTTTTGGAAGCTAAAGGATTCAAAACAGAAACCCAAAGTAAAATGGAAAATCCTAGAAAAAACTAGAACTTGCAACTCACTTAATGACATCTGCCCTTTATGTCTAAGTGAAAAACTACACATTCTTCAGTACCCTAACAGCAACGAGTTACTAAACCGTAGAGACGAATTAGCAGTAATATGCAAACATCGCAAATATTTCTCGCTAAAATTTAAGTAAACAACAAAAAAACAACAACCAGAAACCCCCCCAAAAGAAAACAAACCCTATACAATACCAACAAAAAATAATGCAGTTGCAACAGAATAGTAGATAAATAAATAAAAATATATTTTATACTTATAAAATATGTTGTATAAAGGATAGATTTTATAAAAGAAATATATTTCTTGAATATTATGAAATGTTATATTTTATAATATTATAAAAATAGCTTAATATTATAGAATATTAAAAAATATTTTTTATGAAAGATATATTTTGTAAAGAATATTTTTTATAAAAAACAAAAAAATAAAAAAAAGCAAAAAGCACACACCCCAATACAAAAAAACATACATTAAATTAAGGAGAAACCAACCTCAAAACAAAACAACACCTACCAACCCCTATATTTTTTTATGAAAGATATATTTTGAAAAAGGTATATTTTATAAAAAACAAAAAAGTAAAAAAAAAAACAAGAAAAAGCACACACTCCAATACAAAATAACATACATTCAATTCAGGAGAAACCAACCCCAAAACAAAACAATACCTACCAACCCCTAAACCAAACAAGCTAGGCTCCAGCACCACCAGCCCTTTCAAGATTAATAGATTAACCTATCATGAACTCTGCCAAAAATAAACACTTGACCCTGAGACCAGTAAAAAGGTCAACGGAACTCAAAATACAGACCAACCCCTCTAACACCCAAAAATAACAAATCCAACACAAATAAACGGTCTTTTCAACTAGATAATTCTCATTTCTAAAAAAAAAAATATCACCTGAGGATGAAGCCAAAACATAATGGGCTGGCTTCGAAACATGAGAAATTTTTTGTGTAGTGATACTATGAATTTAAAAAACATTGTAACAACCATTACAGTATATATATATATATATATATATATATATATATATATATATATATATATATAATTAAGGCAGACACGTTATTGCATGGTAAATCGGAAGTGTTGGTCTTTTTCAGGTGAACCATCATCAGCTTCTGTTTTTATTGTACAGAAGATTTATACCATATATAGATATATAATTCAATCAATAAGATCATTAATTTATTGTGATGAAGTCATTTTAGCAGAGGAAAAGCGATGCATGGAGTTCTTTTTTTCTATTCAATTATTCAAGTACCAATATTGTTATGATATAGAATTAACAATATAAATAACGTGAATTTTCTGTTTCTTAATACGTTCTTCAATTTTTAAAAGCAACATTCGTCTTTTGGTTTCAGTGCCGCATCATCCGTCATCTGACAAAACACTAACCTGATATTTAAATTTGTGTACAGAAAAAGAAATTCCGAAACAAATCTTGTCACATGTGATTGAAGAATAGCGAATTCGGCTCGGATCTGTTGTGATTGATTCTTGAGCCAACGATTTTCTCACGTGAAACTGTCGTTGTCACAATTCAGAGGCTTTAGAAATGACAGGCGGCTTATAGATTGTACACGACGAAAGAGGAATTATCGAGAAGAAAAGAAAAAAAAAACGCGACAAGCTGTAACAAGAAATACACAAGCCAATAGTAAAATCTTTCACTTAAATAATATCGAGCTTTCACGCTCGCCAAAAAACAAGGCAAAACTCATTTTAAAAAAATAAAAACATTGGTATGCGGAAAGAAGAAAAAGAATAAAACCGTGAAATGTATCGACTTATAGAAAGACCTTCAAGTATTTCATAAGGCGTATATATATATATATATATATATATATATATATATATATATATATATATATATTATATGTATTATATATTATATATATATATATATATATTATGTATATATATATATATATTGTCTTTGTGAAGTTGCATATATATATGAATATGTATATATATATATATGCCACTTCACAAAGTCAATATGTATATATATTATATTATATTATATATATTATATTATATATATTATAATATAATATATATATTATATGTATTATATATATATATATATATATCTATATATATATATATATATGTATTGTCTTTGTGAAGTTGCATATATATATATATATTGTATGTGTGTGTTTTGTCTTTGTGAAGTTGCATATATATATATATATATATAAATATTATATATATTATATATATATATTATATTATATTATATATATTATATGTATTATATATTATATATATATATTATGTATATATATATATATATATATATATTGTCTTTGTGAAGTTGCATATAATATATATATATATATATATATATATATATACATATATATATTGTATGTGTGTGTTTTGTCTTTGTGAAGGTGCATATCCAGCGTGACTCACAGCAAAGAATGACGTTGCAATGCATATACTGAATTAGAAAAAGCTTTGTTGTCGTCGTCGTCCGTGTGTAATATTCAGGAGATGGAAATATGAGATAACAATTGCACGTTGACGCGGCAGATTGCGTGAAAAGATAATGACGGCCACACGTTTTGAAGAAGCACACACTCGAACGTGGGGTATAGAGGAATTCAATTGAAACCTGCTTCGGTTGTCTTCCCAGCACAAACCCAACGCGAAGCGCGCACTCGACTTGTGAGAAAGGCGAATTCTTTTCAACGATTTACACACAAAAAAAAATAAATAAATAAAATAAAATAAAATAAAAATATAACGTTGAAATAGAAAAGTTTAGGCTAGAGCATCAGACTGAAGGTCGAACTGTTCAAAGTGTTCTTACTTTTATTAGTTTCGTTTTAAATTCTTTTCTCTTTTTTTCCATTGATTTTACAGATCATGAAGTTCTACAATATATGCTACAACCGTTATATAAACATCTGATTTTTCACCATCAAGGAATATTAAGTTGACGTTGAGATTATAGCACTGATATATATATATATATATATATATATATATATATATGTGTGTGTGTGTGTGTGTGTGTGTGTGTGTGAAATGTGTGTATATATATATATATATATATATATTTATATATATGCAATTTGTTATATATTCTACTAGCAGTATAGCCCGGCGTTGCACGAGTGTAATGAAAGATTTCAAACTAATGCATGATCCTGGAGCTCAGACTCTTTGGACGTTGGCACGAAAGACTAAAATGCAATAGTTGTTTCCAGTTAAAGCGAAACCGTAGACTGAAAGAAAAATGAATGGATGTAAGTCAAATCTTGATTTCCTGGTATCGATATCAAATAAGATTTTTTTCGTCGTAAACTTAATTTTGAAGGCTGAATAAGTCATCTGAGTAAATGGTATCATGGCTGAGACTATGAACTACAATTATACCTACTTAGAGACAAACCCAAATACTAAAATAAAAGGGCTGAAAAAATACAGACATAAAGGCAGATAAACAGACACACCGTTCAGCTGTTTCGGAGTCTATAGGTAACGGACACACACACACACACACACACACACACACACACACACACACACACACACACACAGAGTTCCGTTTATAAATAAGTTTAGATTATTTTTTATATTCTATTATTTATATTTTATATATGCTTGGTACTTATTTAAAAGCGCTCAATATCAGTGATAGAGCTGACATATTCAGTTAGACAGGTGTGAGTTTGTGACCCTGGGTGGCACGCTCTTGCAAACAAAAAAATAGAAGAAAATGACTTAACTATTGGTAATACCAAACAATGCTTTACTTGACTAATCGGACTCCTTTAGACCTAATTATAAAATCAATACTGTCAATGCTCCATCTACAATGTAAGACTATTTCTACTTGCTGTAAAAGCAAGAAAAATAAGACGTCAGTGAGATTATGCCACTTATATATATATATAGTCATCCGCAGACAGATCTGTTTCGCCGTATCACAGCTCATCAGTACGGTTAGACATCCGATTGCTTTAAAGTCAGGATTGAAATCTGACTGAATTGGCGTCAGTAGGCGATTCTACCTCTGAACTATGGGCGTTTGGTAGAAGGAGGCAGACTTTTAGTGTATGATGTATCATACGCCAGTAGTGAGAGAATGAGCGATGCGTAGATGCTAGAGTAGGTACTGTTTTTTCAAAGTCTACCATTCTTCCAGAGTGCTCAATCAGGGCGTGAGAGCGTAATTAAACCGAAGTTAAGCAACTTCGAACCTGGTCAGTACTTAGATGAGTGATCATTTGGGAATACCAGGTGCTGTAAACGTAAAGACCAAGAAGGGTCCACCGGTCCCCCAGGTTTGGGGGTTGGGCACAAGGCTAACAACCCTGCCCCATAAAAAGACAGTTTGTTACGGAAACAGGAACAAAAGTTACTGACCTACACACCATAAAAGAGTTAGAAAATGATGATATATAATGTTTGTGATAGTATTTAGTGAGTATGACTGATAAACTGCATTTTGGCAAGCAGGTTTTTATCGTAAAGTGCTCGATATAGGGATGTTGATAGGTACAAAGAATTTATCTCTTTTATAGAGCACCTCCCATTAGCATGGGACAGGCTAGCCTCCCAGAGAGTAAAATACTACGCCTCCTTGGCCTTACACTCTCGGCGGACCTCAAATGGAATGACTATATTGAATCCATTGCCAAATCTGCTGCTATGAAAGTCGGCTCCCTGTGCAGGGCCCGGAAATTTTTCCCACCTGAATCTATTCTGCACATATACAAATCTACCATCCGCCCGTGTATTGAATATTGCTGCCATATCTTGTCGGGTGCCCCTGCTGCTCTCCTTGGGCTTCTTGACAAAATACAAAGGAGGATCTGTAACGTGGTTGATACTGACTTAGCAGACCGGCTGCAGCCGCTCTCTCACCGGCGTGATGTGGCTTCCCTGTGCCTCTTCTACAAGTACTTTCATGGCTTCTGCTCCGATGAGCTTAGATCACTGGTGCCGCCTAAGCAGGAATTTACACGAGATACTAGATTAGCAACTAGGTCCCACCCTTTTACAGTTAAACAAATAATATGTAACCGTAAATTCTACTCCAACAGCTTCTTTTCTCGCGCTTCCCGCCTGTGGAACTCCCTTCCACAAGTCTGCTTTCCCGACAGTTACAATCTCCAGGTGTTTAAATGTAGGGTCAATAGACACCTCCTATCACACTAACTCCCAACTATTCTCAGAACACTCTTATCTACCCAACCCTCATTCTCGGTATCCTTACCCGCCTATCACCCACCCTCTGACATTTCCTATATTTAATCATCCTTTCTCCACTCTATGTAGCCCCCTGCGCAGTAGTGGCCTTGCTCGGGGTGAAACGCTTATAAAAAAAAAATATTCCTGCCGACTTCGATTCGTGAGAACATCGATGTAGCAATGAAAACAAAACAAAAGAAACAATCAGATGGTGCAACAATGTTGGTAACAAAGAAGAATGCTCATTCGTATAGTTAGACATAAATGATTTCTATCCGTTCATCAACGAACACTCATTAAATAATTCACTAAAATAATACATAGACGTATCATAATTATCAAACATTGCATTTTATACCATAATAGTCAGTCAGTTAAATGCCATACGTGATACACGCTTGGGCGATCATGTCTCGAAAGAGACATGACTGACTGGGCAGAAGATTATCACGCAGTAGGTTGCCATTGCTTTCTGCGGTAGACTGGTTGCCGACCAAGGCTATAGAACCCAATCTGTGCTGCTATTTAACCCATAACTGGAAGGAAGAGACGGATTAATACCTTTCCCAAGGGTATTTGCGCGTAAGTGAATACAATGGATTCAACTGGAATTCGAACTCGGCTCCCCGGTTTCTCGTTCCGAGCCGATATCCACTGTACCACAACGCACATCCATAATAGAGCTTGATGTAAAAGCAAGAGAAATAAGATGAAAGAATTACTACTCAAAATTAATAATAACCTTGAACTTAAGACATTCAGACTATATACAAAGCAAGAGAAATAAAATGGAAGACTTACTACTCAAAAATTAATAATAATCTTCAACGTCAGACATTCAGACAACTTAAAAAGCAAGAGAATTAAAATGAAAGAATAACTAGTCAAAACTTAAAAATCCATGATATTAAGCCAACATAAAACTATTATTACATACTACCAAATCAAGAGAAATGTCATAAAAATACTAGTGAAAAATTAATAACAATTGCCAATGCTTCATTTAAGAAATTAAAACAAATTAAAAATATTACTACTTGGTGTAAAAGCTAGATGGATAAGATAAATATATTCTTGTCAAAATTAATAATTGAAAAGGCCTTATCTAAAAATTACAGTATCACTGACTGAATTTCAGAAATGAACCAAAAGTATGATTGTATATTAGATTCTACTAAAATCGTTTTCAACCGGAGAACTTACATGGTGGTATATCTCTAAAAGTCGAATGACCTCAGACAGCAAATATCTTTTCTAGAAAATTTGCGGCGCCAAACAATGAAGACATCTGAAACTATGGAATACAAGAGTTTATTAAGATTTTATCAATGTAAGACTAGAATTTCGGTGGCAGACCTCAAAACGTCAGTGATAACTGGTTTAGTAGTGGCCTTAGTGTTTCACATTCTGACAATTTCAGTTTTTAAATTATTGTTTCGTCTGATTTCTGTTGGATACACATTTCTTTCCGGGTTCGAACCAGAGACCTAAGGTTAGAAATTGCTTTATGTCATTTTCCACAGATCACTTTTATATAAAAATACCAAATACCAAATTTCATGTAGGTAAAGCACTTTGTAATATGTGAACTGTATTCTTCAGTACAATTCTTTGTATTTCTTAAGACATGAAATACCAGGAATCCCTACAATAAGTCTATCAGACTTATTTCCAACTAGCAGTATAGCCCGGCGTTGCTCGGCTGTAATAAAAGCTTTAAAACTAATCCATGATCCTGGAGCTCAAACTCTTTGGACGTTGACACGAAAGACTAAAATGCAATAGTTGTTTCCAGTTAAAGCAAAACCGTAAACTGAAAGAAAAATGAATGGATGTAAGTCAAATTTTGATTTGCTGGTATCGATATAAAATAAGCTTTTTCGTCATAAACTGAACTTTGAAGGCTAAATATGTCCTCTGAGTAAATGGTATCATGGCTGAGACTAAGAACTACAATTATACCTACTTAGAGCCAAACCCGAAGCAAAACTAAAATAAAAGGGCTGAAAAAAATACAGACATACAGGCAGATAAACAGACACACACACAAACATCTTGCCTTTTATATATATATTATCGAATTTCTGCACTATTGTAAGAACTGCAACCTTGAAACTTCTGAATATCGTTTCTTATGTCTTTGCCTATGAGTGTTTCAAATTTGATTAAAATCGGACCACTCCTTCTATAACCCGATTTTTTCGGTTATCGATTTTTTTATATTTATTGGGGCTACCGCGAAACAAAACCTGGCTAAGAACACTCGCAGACGCTTATAGTACAACTGTGTAAATTTTAAAGAAAATCGGTTCAGCCGTTTCGGAGTCTATAGGTAACAGATACCCACACAGACACACAGACACACACACACAGATAAAGTTTCATTTATAAATAAGTTTAGATTTAGATTTGCCTGACTCTGGTCTTTGCGCTACAAAAATAAACCCCTTCTGTTTCAGCCTTTAATCCAGATGTTCGTATCTATCGATGAGTATAAAATTTATCAACATCGACGTTATTTGCCTCGTTCTGGATTATTGGCTACATTGAGGTTTTTTTTTTTTTTAGTGTGGTTTCATCTTTTCAAAAGTTTTATCATTGGATTTCTTTTTTATATTTTTGGTTGCAACTGTTGCTTCTTTGATTTTATACAGACTCTACTAGATGTAAATCTTATTTGTATTTACAACCGTCTCTCATGCTTGAATATTGGTCTTTTTTGTTTGTTTGTTTTTTAGTCATTTCACCTCAAGCAAGGCATCCCATTGCCACTATTGCGCATGGGGCTACATAGGGGAAGGTAAATAGAAAGAGTGGTTAGATGTAGGAAATGTCAGAAGGAGGGTGATAGATGGGTAAGGATACCGAGGCTGAGGGTTGGGCAGATGGGAAGAGTGCTTGAAAGAGTGGGAGCGAGTTAGTGTGTTAGGAGGTGTCGATTGACCTTACATTTAAACTCCTGGAGATTGTAGCCGTCGGGAAAGCAATCGTGTGGAAGGGAATTCCACAGTCGGGAAGTGCGAGAAAAGAAACTGTTGGAGTAGAAGTTGCGATTGCGTTTTATCGGTTTCACTGTAAAAGGGTGGGATCTAGTTACTAATCTAGTTTCTCGTGCAAATTCGTACCTAGGGGGCAGCAGTGACCTAAGTTCATTGGAGCAGAAGCCGTGAAAGTATTTATAGAAGAGACACAGGGAAGCCACGTCGCGCCGGTGAGAGAGAGACTGCAGGCGGTCTGCCAAGTTGGTATCGATCACATTACAGACCCTCCGCTGTACCTTGTCGAGAAGCCCGAGGAGAATCGCAGGAGCACCCGACCAGATATGGCAGCAGTATTCAATGCACGGGCGGATGGTAGATTTATAAATGTGCAAGATAGATTCAGACGGAAAAAACATCCGGGCCCTGCACAGAGAACCGACTTTCATAGCAGCGGATTTAGCAATGAATCCGTGTTGTTTGAATAATTGTATCATATATTACTATTATTATGCTGTCATTTTTCATCATATTTCGATTTCTGCTATGGTCGCACAACCTACCAAGTCTGTGGGAAGACCTAAGGCATGTCGTGGTGTGTTGTTATGGCTCCATTTCATATTTTTTTCTATCTCCCCTATCATCCCTAGTATTACAGAGACAAAGTTATCCTTAGTGTGTGGGCTGTACTTAACAAGACAACTTTTTGTATATCTCTTAAGCTGGGGTTTCCAGGGATTGTTTCAATGTGTTGTTTTTTTCTCCATTTTTTATAATTCCGAGTGCACCTACTATCACTGGCACAACTCTTGTTTTCAATTTTCACATTTTTTCTATTTCAATTTCCAGGTCTTTATATTTTGAGAGTTTTTTGAATTCTTTATATTTTAACAGTTTTTTCGGATTATTATTATTATTATTATTATTATTATTATTATTATTATTATTATTTAAGTCTGTATTAATAATACTTTTATATTTTCTGCGAGATATTATAATAGCTGATAACGTTTTTGACAAGCTGATAAATAAGTGTTCTAACAGATGACGGAAAGTGCGATACAAAGATCCGAAGGCGAATTGGCACGGCGAAAGACGCGTTCCAGAAGCTGAGTAAAGTATTAAGAGAAAGGAAACTTTCACTAGAAACAAAGAAGAAAGTACTGAATTGCTATGTGATTTCAGTTCTTCAATATGGCAGTGAATGTTGGACAATATCATCAAAGATGAAGGAGATACTTGAAGCAACTGAAATCTGGCCCTACAAAAGCATATTGGATATAAAGTGGGGGATCAGTTCCATATTACTATCAATATATAAACTGACCCCTCACTTTGTGCACACATCAATTTGTATATATTTATATTTCTGAGATCCAAAAGCACAAGAATGCATTCCAGGAGCTGAATAGAGTATTAAGAAACAGGACAATTTCGCTAGAAACAAAGAAGAGAGTACTGAATTGCTATGTGATGTCAGTTCTTCAATATGGCAGTGAATGTTGGACAATATAATTAATTCATTTCTTCTCCCTCCAGCTGTGGGTTGAAAAACAGGACAGATTGCTTTCTATAGCTTTGTTTAGCAACCAGTCTAGAAATGGCAATCTACTGCGGGAAAATCTTCTAGTCAGTCATGGATCGAAAGAGATATGGTTACCCAATCGTGTATCGTGTATAGCACTTAACTGACTGATCTGGATAAAAGAATTAAATAGCAGGGCAGATTGGGTTCTATAGCCTTGGCTAGCAACCAGTCTACCGCAGAAAGAAATGGCAACCTACTGCGGGATAATCTGCCCAGTCAGTCATGTCCCTTTCGAGACATAATCGCTCAAGCCTGTATCACGTATGGCACTTAACTGACCGATTTGGGTAAAAGAATTGAATAGCAGAACAGATTGTGTTCTATAGCCTTGGCTGGCAACCAGTCTACCACAGAAAGTATTGGCAACCTACTGCGGGAAAATTTTCTGCCTTGTCAGTCTTGGATCGAAAGAGACATGATTGCCCAAACGTGTATCGTGTATGGCATTTAACTGACTGATCTGGATAAAAGAATTGAATAGCATGGCAGATTGGGTTCTATAGCCTTGGTTGGCAACCAGTCTTACACAGAAAGAAATGGCAACCTACTGCGGGAAAATGTATCTAGTCAGTCATGTCTCTTTCGAGACATGATCGCCCAAGCGGGTATTACGTACGGCACTTAACTGACTGATTTAATCTATAATTTATGCATGAGTTTTTAAGATGAAGAATTGTGTTTATTATATACCTTACCCTTCGGACGAGTATCCCCATCTTGGTTGTTATACTTACAAAATTGGGTATGTTATACTTTCCGGCTGTCTTCAGGTGTCCTTTTTTTATATGATTTTATATTCAAATCAGTTTTCTCATCTTCGTTGTTAGACTCACGACGTTTCGGCCTCTGTATCCTACGACATTCTACAGGTGTTGATTTTTTTATAATATATCTGTCTATTCTGACAAGCATTCTAATCTCGGTCGTTATATAATGTTTCGGCCGTTGTTACCTTCGGCCTTCTTCGAGTGTTTGTTCTTTTCTTATTAGATGCCTGTCTATTCTGTATAGATATTCTCATCTCATCTCGATTATTATATTCACAGCGTTTTGGCTATTATGCTTTTCGGCCTTCTTATCACACGCCTTTCCATCCGACGAGTATCTTTATCTTAATTGTTGTACTTAAAACGTTCGACAGTTGCATAGTTTCACCTTCTTCGTGTGTCTTTCGTTTTGGACGAGTATCATCATTTCGCTTGTTATACTCACAACGTTTTGGTCATTGTCACCTCCGGCTGAAATGCTGTGAAAATAAGATCCAACTTGAGCATACAATTCGGAAAAGAAACAGGCAAATTTCACTAGTAACAAAGAGGAAAGTACTGGATTGTTATGTGGTATCGGTTCTTCAATATGGCAGTGAATGTTGGACAATATCTTCGAAGATGGAGCAGCTGAAATGTGGTTCTACAGAAGGATACTGCGGATATCATGGACATACAGCGTGATTGAAAAGTAACTTTCTATATTCAGAAATTATACAAAGATAGAAAGGGGCGTAAGACAAGGATGCGTCTTTTCACCGGATCTATTCAACTTGTAAAGCGAGACTATTCTGAGGACCCTAGAAGTTATGCCACGATTCGTCATCGGAGGCCACAATTTAAACAATATAAAATACGCAGGTTATACAGTGCTGATAGCTGACACAGAACGAAATCTACAAAACCTCCTACAGAAGGTAACTGAAGAGAGTGACAAGAAAGGACTACAAATAAACTGCAAGAAAACCGAATGCACGGTCATCAGCAAAAAAGGCAGCCCAAAACGCCAATTACAGGTGAGGAACTCTAAAATCAAGCAGGTACAAAAGTTTAAATACCTGCGAAGCATGATAACAGAAGAGGGAAAGTGCGACACAGAGATCCGAAGGCGAATTGGCATGGCGAAAGAAGCATTCCAGAAGTTGAGTAAAGTATTAAGAAACAGAATTGGAGTAGATAGACTAAACTCAATTGGAGTAGATAGACTAAACTATCGCCCGGTTTGACACTCCACCCACGTCTACTGAACAGGTGTAGAGGCTCATCCCTTGTTCCCTGTTTAGGATGTAGTTTCCGGCTTTCTCTTTTCCAATCTTTTCACTCTTACGTAGCGCCCTGCACATCAGTGTCGTTACCGCCTTGCTCGGGGTGATACGATTAAAAAAAAAAGAAAAAAGAAAAGGACAATTTCACAAGAAACAAAGAGGAGGGGACTAGATTGCTATGTGATGTCAGTTCTTCAATATGGCAGTGAATGTTGGACAATATCTTCGAAGATGGAGCAGCTGAAATGTGGTTCTACAGAAGGATACTGCGGATATCATGGACATACAGCGTGATTGAAAAGTAACTCTCTATATTCAGAAATTATACTAAGATTGAAAGGGGCGTAAGACAAGGATGTGTCTTTTCACCGGATCTATTCAACTTATACAGCGAGACTGTTCTGAGAACCCTAGCAGTTATGCCAGGATTCGTCATCGGAGGCCAAAATTTAAACAATATAAGGTACGCAAATGATACAGTGCTGATAGCAGACACAGAAAGGAAACTACAAGACCTCCTACAGAGGGTAGCTGAAGAGAGTGACAAGAAAGGACTACAAATAAACTGCAAGAAAACCGAATGCATGGTCGTCAGCAAAAAGGGCAGCTCAAAATGCCAATTACAGGTGAGGGACTCTAAATCAGGTACAGAAATTTAGATACCTAGGAAGTGTTCTAACAGATGTCGGAAAGTGCGACATTGAGATCCGAAGACGAATTGGCATGGCGAAAGAAGCATTCTAGAAGTTGAGTAAAGTATTAAGAAACAGGCAAATTTCACTAGAAACAAAGAGGAGAATACTGGATTGTTATGCGGTATCGGTTCTTCAATATGGCAGTGAATGTTGGACAATATCTTCGAAGATGGAGCAGCTGAAATGTGGTTCTACAGAAGGATACTGCGGATATCATGGATCGAGCATGCGAACGATGATGAGGTTTTGGAAAGGATGGAAACGAAACGAAAATTAATACTGAGCATCAGGAAAAGACAACTGAAGTTCCTGGGACATGCAATGAGGAAGGAGGGCTTGGAGAACCTGTTACTAACAGGCCAGATAGGGGGAAAAAGAGACAGGGGAAAGTCAGCGGATAATATATTTGAAGAACCTGATCAGGTGAATGACGGAAAGAGTGTTGCATGGTGCAACAGGAGAAAGCGTGCTAAGAGCCACCAGGGATAGGGAGATGTGGAAAGCCATGATCGCCTACGTCCTGAAAGGATATGGCACATAAAAGTAGAAGGCCAGCCAGGAGCCCAGACTTTAACACTCTGAATTTTTTTGGTGGGGTTGGTTAACGGAGTACGTTTACTATACTTGAGTCTGAAATAAGTTTAAGTGCGAATAAAATCTATGTCATCCATACTACAAGAGTTTCTGGTAAAATCAGTTTAAAGGATTTGGAGCCCATATTGAATTTTAAAGAAAATCTCATGCTAAACTCTTTCCACTCATATTCATTTGTTTAAAAAATATTATAGTTAAGATATGAATTATAAATATTTTAAAATGGGGAGTTACTTTTCAGTCAGCCTGTAAAATGGCATAATCTTTACAAAAAAATGATCGTTGGAAAATTTTGCACACACGTAATATCTATGTTCATTTTAGCATTTCAAAAAAAAAAATTAGGTGAGTCCTTAAAAATTACGAAATGTTTTGTAAACATTTTTGGAAATTCTTTTTTTTTAACCTGATTTTATTTTCACCCCCAGAAGCAAATTTATTTATTTGTTTATTTATTTCTTGTAGTCTAGAACATCTGCGCCCGAATTGACATTGGCTTGCTTCGGTAAAGAGTAGGTGGTGACAAAATCACATCAAAAACCCCCATGATGGTACCGGGTTCTGCCTAATTTTCCCCTAACAAAGGGTGTCCATGTGCCGAGATTGACTGAAAGAAACTGTTTTTTTTTGTGTGTGTGTACAATTCAAAGTCTTAGTCATTTTTTAAATATCTCGAGCAAAAGGGGAAAAAAAAGGGCGAAATATTAAATAAGAATAAAGAGCCGAAAAAATTGTAGCCACAAATAAAGGGAAGTAATTGACAAGTTGAGCTCAAATCAAGCAGACAATAGCGAAGGTTAAGAGGGCGCAGCAGTTGGATTACAATGCATGAGTGAACGAACTGAATCGCCCAAATATGGGGAGGGAGAATAGGAAACATGAAAATTTAAATATATACTCGATGTCATTCGTCGTCGGGAAGACATGTTAGGAGAGACGGTCATCCGAATAAAGAGAATGAAATGTGCGTGACTAAAAAAAAAAAAGAAAAAAAAAGTTGGTTGGGAGGGAGGGAAATGCAACGCAGCACAGGCTGAGGGTAGCTCCTTCTTTTGTCGGGTGGATGTTTGCAAGAGGGGAAAGTTTTAAAGCGGTGTCTCAGGACAAGGAAATCATCTTCGTACGACGTAGCTGTTTGACGTCCCACCCACATAATTATACCACAAACGTGTTAATCATACAACTTTACCGCAGCCGATACAACAGAGAACAAAACGAGTAAAGAATGAAGTTAGAAAAGTATATATATATATATATATATATATATATATATATATATTAACTTATATAATAAATGGAACTTTGTCTGTGTGTGTGTCTGTGTGTGTGTCTGTATGTGTGTGTCTCCTTTACCTATAGACTCCAAAACGGCTGAACCGATTTTCTTGAAAATTTACACAGTTGTACTATAAACGTCTGCGAGTGTTCTTAGCTAGGTTTTGTGTCGAGGTACCCCCGATAAATATCGAAAATCGATGATCGAAAAAATCGGGTTATAGAAGGAGTGGTCCGATTTTAATCAAATTTGATACAGACAAAGACATAAGAAACAAATATTCAGAAAATTTCAAGGTTGCAGTTCTTGCAATAGCGCAGAAAATCGATAATATACATATAAAAGGCAAGATGTTTGTGTGTGTGTCTGTTTATCTGCCTGTATGTTTGTATTTTTTCAGCTCTTTTATTTTAGTTTTTGCTTCGGGTTTGGCTCTAAGTAGGTATAATTGTAGTTCTTAGTCTCAGCCATGATACCATTTACTCAGAGGACATATTTAGCCTTCATAATTTAGTTTATGAAGAAAAAGCTTATTTGATATCGATACTAGGAAATCAAAATTTGACTTACATCCATTCATTTTTCTTTCAGTCTAGGGTTTCGCTTTAACTGGAAACAACTATTCCTTTTTAGTCAATGTCCAAAGAGTCTGAGCTCTAGGACCATGGATTAGTTTTAAGGCTTTCATTACACCCGAGCAACGCCGGGCTATACTGCTAGTATATATATATATATATACAAAACAGAGAAATTACTTTAAGAAGCAAAAATTCGTTCAAAGAAATTTTCGGACAATTGAACTTATTCTTATTCTTTCTGCTATTTTTGATGTTTCCAGTCGATTCATTCTACGGCCGTATTTACATCTACTACTAAATGCGTAAATACCCATGGGAAAGGTATGAATTCGTTTGTTCTCCCTCCAGATATGGGTTAAATAGCAGTACGGATTGGATTCTTTTGCCTTGGTCGGCAACCAGTCCGCCGTAGAAAGAAAAGGCAACCTACTGCGGGAAAATCTTCTCCCTACCCAGTAATGGATCGAAAGAGATATGGTCGCCCAAACGTATAAACAAGCAACTGAGAGACTGATGTTATCCTGGTTGAATAGCAGGAAAGAGTGGGTTTCTGTGGTCTTGGTCGGCAACCAGTCCACCGTAGAAAGAAAAGGCAACCTACTGCGGGAAAATCTTCTCCCTACCCAGTAATGGATCGAAAGAGATATGGTCGCCCAAACGTATAAACAACCAACTGAGAGACTGATGTTATCCTGGTTGAATAGCAGGAAAGAGTGAGTTTCTGTGGTCTTGGTCGGCAACCAGTCTACCGCAAAAAGTAATGGCAACCAACTGCGGGCTGCCCAGTCATTCATGTCTCTTTCTAGACATGATAGCCCAATCTTGTATCATGTATCGTACTTAACTAAATAAAAAAACTGGAAACATAATTAAAACTTCTACTGGGCATAAAGTAGGGGATCGTTTTTATTGTTATGAAATAATAAACTCATCCCCCTTGAATTATAAAGTAATGTAATCGGAAAGGAATACAATAAAAGCTTCTGTTAAACCGAAAGTGGGGGTTCTGTTTTCTACTGTTGTGAAGTAATAAAAAGATCCCCCAATAATTATTACTTGTCAAAATAATAGTATATTCCATCTCTTCTTTCTCCAGCTATGAGTTGAATAGTAGGACTGATTGAGTTCTATAGCCTTGGCTGGCAACCAGTCTACCCCAGAAAGAAATGGAAACCTAATGCGTGTATCACGTATCGCATTTAACTGTCTCACTAGTGAAAAGCTAAGCGTTTACGATATCTTTATAGACAAAAGCACATCCTTCAATATAATCTAAGATATAAAAAGTTCGTAAATGAGATTTTTTTATACATTTACTCTAAAAAAGTCAATAAAGACAACCAAAACACAAGAGGTTACTGAATGTGAAAGAAGAAGAAAAAAGAGAAACATTATTAAGGATTAAGAACAACTGAATTATAATCAAAAAGACATTAGATAAAGATTGACCTTGCATTTAAATTTTTGAAGATCAAAGTTATCAAGAAAGCATAAAGCCGGAAGAGAGTTCCACAAGGGAGAGAAGAAACTGTTAGCATAGGACTTATAATAATATGAGAAGAAGAAAACATAATTAAGGAGAGAGAACAATAAAAGAAGACTAATGAAGAAGACATTAGATAAAGATTGACCTTGTATTTAAATTTTGAAAGATCAAAGTTGGCAAGAAAGCATAAAGCCGGAAGAGAGTTCCACAAGGGAGAGAAGAAACTGTTAGCATAGGACTTATAATAATATGAGGAGAAGAAAACGTAATTAAGGAGAGAGAACAATAAAAGAAGACTAATGAAGAAGACATTAGATAAAGATTGACCTTGTATTTAAATTTTGAAAGATCAAAGTTGGCAAGAAAGCATAAAGCCGGAAGAGAGTTCCACAAGCGAGAGAAGAAACTGTTAGCATAGGACTTATAATAATATGAGAAGAAGAAAACATAATTAAGGAGAGAGAACAATAAAAGAAGACTAATGAAGAAGACATTAGATAAAGATTGACCTTGTATTTAAATTTTGAAAGATCAAAGTTGGCAAGAAAGCATAAAGCCGGAAGAGAGTTCCACAAGCGAGAGAAGAAACTGTTAGCATAGGACTTATAATAATATGAGAAGAAGAAAACATAATTAAGGAGAGAGAACAATAAAAGAAGACTAATGAAGAAGACATTAGATAAAGATTGACCTTGTATTTAAATTTTGAAAGATCAAAGTTGGCAAGAAAGCATAAAGCCGGAAGAGAGTTCCACAAGGGAGAGAAGAAACTGTTAGCATAGGACTTATAATAATATGAGAAGAAGAAACATAATTAAGGAGAGAGAACAATAAAAGAAGACTAATGAAGAAGACATTAGATAAAGATTGACCTTGTCTTTAAATTTTGAAAGATCAAAGTTGGCAAGAAAGCATAAAGCCGGAAGAGAGTTCCACAAGGGAGAGTAGAAACTGTTAGCATAGGACTTATAATAATATGAGAAGAAGAAAACATAATTAAGGAGAGAGAACAATAAAAGAAGAATAATGAAGAAGACATTAGATAAAGATTGACCTTGTATTTAAATTTTGAAAGATCAAAGTTGGCAAGAAAGCATAAAGCCGGAAGAGAGTTCCACAAGGGAGAGAAGAAACTGTTGGCATAGGACTTATAATAATATGAGAAGAAGAAAACATAATTAAGGAGAGAGAACAATAAAAGCAGAATAATGAAGAAGACATTAGATAAAGATTGACCTTGTCTTTAAATTTTGAAAGATCAAAGTTGGCAAGAAAGCATAAAGCCGGAAGAGAGTTCCACAAGGGAGAGAAGAAACTGTTAGCATAGGACTTATAATAATATGAGGAGAAGAAAACGTAATTAAGGAGAGAGAGCAATAAATGAAGATTAATGAAGAAGACAGTTGATAAAGATTGACATTGCATTTAAATTTTGGAAGGTCAAAATTGGCAAGAAACCAAGAAGGAGGAAGAGAGTTCCACAAGCGAGAGAAGAAACTGTTAGCATAGGACTTATAATAATATGAGAAGAAGAAAACATAATTAAGGAGAGAGAATAACAAAAGAAAGGCAATCAAAATGACATTAGATAACTATTGACACTGCATTTAATTTTTGGAAGATCAAAGTTGACTAGAGAGCAAGGAGCCAATACCCATATCAAAATATGGGAAATACCTCTGTCCTTACTTAACTTTTGGCTACGGCTTCAAATGGGGCTTCTATTCCATGTAAAGGAACGAGGTCTGAGTTGCCGAGTTAGACCTTAATATCAACTGAGTTAGCTGCGAGTACCACAAGTGATTCATACATTTGCCATCTTTTTCATATAATTTTTGATGGCTGAGAAGATGGCAACTAGATGGTGGTAGAGAAACAGAAGAATGCATGAAACTCTTCTTATATGGCCTTTTGGGCATATGTTTATATAAATATTTTACCTTGTTTTTTTTTTTTTTTGTATCAGGAACCTGCCTTCAAAGTTTCTAAAGGTAATTTGGATTGTACATTTTACTGCATATACTGAAACTATTTTTGAAACGTCCTGTACATATATCATCTTAAATCATCTCAGACTTTGATAAAATTTTAGCATATTATACCCACCATTGAGAAAAAAAAATCTTAAACATTTAGCTTCTATACATACTTGGTCCAGGGGTTATGATCTCTCAAAATTTGTTATCAGTTTTCGCTGATTTCAAAATAGCACATTTTACCAAATTTTGCACTTCACAACTTTGCATTCTAAGAAAAGGCCAAGTTGATATTTACTAGCCTAATATTCTAAAAACATGTACGAATTATTACTGATTTATTTTATTTCTATTTTCTATTCACTGATAATCTTGCTATGATATAAAAAGCACAATAATACAATCTTAAAACATTATGATATTAATTATAACGAACTTATCATAAATAATAATAGTAACACAATTTCCTGTAATTGTCATAACCATAACGTATGTCCTTTGCGAAATAAATGCCTTCCAATTTCAATAGTATACCAACCTACCGTTTCGACTACTGAAAATCCTAATCGTACCAAACAATACATCGGATATACTAAAAATAATTTTAAGTCTCGATTTTCCCAGCAAAACTTATCTTTCAATTATATAATATAAAGGAAGTTTACGTCTCTCTCTAAATACTACTGGCATTTGATAGATGCAAAAAAATCTCCTACAGTTAAATGTAATATATTAACTAAAGATATAACATGTAAATCGTTACATGAAGTATGTTTGTTTGCTTACAAGAAAACATCCATATAATAAAATTTCCCCAAACTGACTTATTGAACCAGCGTAATGAAATAATTAATTTTTGCGCCATAGTTTTTTAATATATGTGAAATCATCTCAAATTTATCTGAATATTTTTACTAATCTTCCTTAAATTTTAGCTTAACTGGTAATTTTTTTCATTACTAGCATTATTTTATTTGTACTTATTAACAAATCCCCTAAAAAAATATTTTAATTTTAATTTTTATATTTTTTATATTATTTTTATCCTTTATGTTGTTTATTCTATTTTATTTTATTTACTCTATTTTATTATTGCTTTAATTTTTCTATGACACTAGTCTCTCTTGATTTTTTAGTCTCTTTTGTCTTTCTCTTCTCACTTCTTTCTCTTTTCTTCTTTTCTCTTTTTTCCCGCCTCAATTTGTTTCTTTATTATCTCTTTCTACTTTTTACGGTTTAAAATTTTTGACTTGTCTCTCAAAACTTCCCAACCCCAGTTAATTCATCTCATTGAATGACCTCTTTATTCTTATGTTTTTAATTATTCCTTTACTTTTTTATTTTATTTTTAAATCTCCTTATCTATGTATATTACCAAGTAAATTAACCACATTTCACTGCCTGGTGATGGTGCTTTAACAGCGAAACTTTAAAACCATTGAATTGCAGTATGCTATAATAATGATAATAAAATTAAATAATAATTACATACATGCATATATATATATATATATATATATATATATATATATATATATATATATTAAAAAAGGATTAATTCAAAGATGTTGAATGGCCATTTCGATATGAAGATCCTCACGGGGAACGACACATCACCTCAGCAACAGAAAAAACCTTTCAGAAACTGGAGAAAAATTAGTCTACTTTCCCCTTTTAAATAGATTGCAAAGAAATTAAAAAATAAATAATAAAATAAAAATAAAAATAAAAATAAAGAGAAAGAAAAAGAAAAAGAAAACGAAAAAGAAAAAGAAAAAGATCGAATAAAATCAAATAAATAAGAAAAGAAAAAAAATTGACATCGTCTGGGTTCGCAAAAAAAAAGGGAGAATGTAACTAAAAATTAACAGACAGCCGTGTTAAATCGACGTCAGTTTAAGCAACACGGAAAAAAGGTGGTAAGAGAGATAAAAGAAGCAAGGGAGGGAAAAAGAAAGAAACTAAAGAAAAAAAAAATGTTTTTAAATATTACAGACGCTGGACAAATTCAAAAACCTAATTTCCCCAAAACGTTGAATTCTCCAGTTTCTGAAAGGTTTTTTCTGTTGCTGAGGTGATGTGTCGTCCCCCGTGAGGATCTTCATATCGAAATGGCCATTCAACATCTTTGAATTAATCCTTTTTTAATATATATTTGCTCTGTAATATTTTATTACATGGAGCTCTCTTCCTGTATCATTTTTTAATATAAAAATAAATGTTTAATATTAATTAGGATCGGGTTTTTTGGAATTTACCTTCCTGCTTTTTTCCCTTGGATTGAAGTATCTGAATTAAAATATATATATATATATATATATATATATATATATATATATAATGTATTGAGGTAGCAGATAATTTTCTAAATATAAGAGACAACGAATATCTAATATGTTTAATCTTGATCATTTGAATAGTTTTTATTAAGTTGGTTCTAAGCTTTCGGCTCACATGAGCCATCTTCAGAAAGGTTATTAAGACGGTAACAGAATAACACCCACCATCAGCGACGATTTTATTTTGTGTTGACATAAAACATTGCGAAGCAACGATAACAGTTGCCAAAGATAGTAAACCGTTCATGATTAATCATAAAAGATATTCAGTGTCTCTTATATTTAACAGTATATGTTTAGAATATATATATATATATATATATATATATATATGTGTGTGTGTGTGTGTGTGTGTGTGTGTGTGTGTGTGTGTGTGTGTGTGTCTGTATATATATATATATATATATATCAGTATGAAGTGTGGGTAGAGAAGAATCCAAAGAAGTATCCTGCACATACAGTGGTAGGATAACTCTCGAAAAGAGATCTAAATATATATGCATATAAATACATAGTGAATCGGAAGTGTGGGCCTATTTCAGGCGAACCATCATCAGCTTCTGTCTTTATTTTACATAGGATTTTACACGAATGAGATACACAAAGACCTAAAAGAACGAATAGAAATAACGGTCGCTCCATTAAAAGAAATTATATATATATATATATATATATATATATGATATCAGTTTTATATTGTTTTGAAGTAATAAACTGATCCCTTATGAGTCAATAACAGGACAGATTTGGCTCTGTAGCGTTGGCTGGCAACCAGTCTACCGCAGAAATTAATATCAACCATCTTTGGGATAATCATCTGCCCAGTCATGTCTCTTTCGAGACATGATCACCTAATCGTGTATCATGTATGACACTTGATTGACCAGCTGAATATAACGGTTGAAAACATGATTAAGGCTTCTACTGGACATAAAGTGGGTGATCAGTTTCATATTGTTTTGAAGTAATAAACTGATCCCCCACTAATTACGAATTAATAATATAATACATCTCTTCCCCCTCTAACTCTGAGTCAAATAACAGGACAGGTTGGGTTCTATAGCCTTGGCTGGCAACCAGTCTACTGCAGAAAGTAATAGAAACCTACTGCAGGACAATCTTTGTAAAAATAATGACAGAAGCTGATGGTGGTTCGCCCGAAATAGGCCTACACTTCTGATTCACCATGAAATAATGTGTCTGCCTTAATTTTTCTTATATATATATATATATATATATATATATATATATATGGATATATGATTATATATATATATATATATATATATATATATATATATATATATATATAAGATCCAATCTTCCCTGTACTGTTTGCTTAGAATTCTGAATTTGCGATTCTTATCTTATCTCTGTGAGATTTATTTTGCCTGCGGTTCTTGTCATTAAAAAAATCAATAAAATTCTTTCTGAATTCCACGACATGTTATCCTTTCTTGTTACTTTTATTAACAGTTCATTTTCCTAAGCAATGATAGCATTAATCGTCACGTTAAAATCAATACACAACCCGCGGCCATAGTCCCACGTAAGCATTAATATTCTGCAGAACACACAAACATACTCTCACATATTTTTATTATGTTTTTAATGATTTTACCCCAAACAAGGGGATAAAGTCACTAAGATGCAAGGTTGGCGTGAGAGTGAAAGAGAAGGAAAAGATTTTAGAAGCCGGATAGCCAATCCTAAAGAGCAATCAAGGAATAAACATCTATATATGTATATCTAAGCTTATTTATAAATGGAAATTTGTCTCTGTGTGTGTGTCCGTTACCTATAGACTCCGAAACGGCTGAACCGATTTTCTTGAAAATGTACACAGTTGTACTATAAGCGTCTGCGAGTGTTCTTAGCTAGTTTTTGTGTCGAGGTACCCCCGATAAATATCGAAAATCGACAATCGAAAAAATCAGGTTATAGAAGGAGTGGTCCGATTTTAATCAAATTTGATGCACTCAAAGACAAAGACATAAGAAACGATATTCAGAAGTTTCAAGGTCGCAAGGCAAGATGTATGTGTGTGTCTGTTTATCTGCCTGTATGTCTGTATTTTTTTCAGCCCTTTTATTTTAGTTTTTGCTTCGGGTTTGGCTCTAAGTAGGTATAATTGTAGTTCTTAGTCTCAGCCATGATTCCATTTACTCAGAGGACTTATTTAGCCTTCATAATTCAGTTTACGACGAAAAAAACGTATTTGATATCGATAGCAGTAAATCAAAATTTGACTTACATCCATTCATTTTTCTTTCAAACAACTATTGCTTTTAGTCTTTCGTGCCAACGTCCAAAGAGTCTGAGTTCCAGGACCATGGATTAGTTTTAAAGTTTTCATTGCACTCGGGCATCGCCGGGCTATACTGCTAGCATATATATATATATATATATATATATACCTGATTCAAAATTAATAATATTATAGATATTCTCATATATATAAAAGCTTCAGGTGTGGTTGTTATTATTTTGATATTGTTATGATAGCATATTTCCTGCCTCCTATAAGCATGGACTAAGGGAGTCTTCCTGAGATAAATACACTGCGCCTCATAGGTCTTACCCTCTCTTCCGATTTCAATTGGAATATATACCGCAGAAAGCAATGGCACCCTACTGCGGGATAATCTTCTGCTCAGTCATTCATCTCTCTTTCGAGACATGATCGCCCAAAGCGTGTATCACTTAACTGACAGACTGAATATAATAGTTGAAAACATGATCAAGGCTTCTACTGGGCATAAAGTGGGTGATCAATTTTATATTGTTATGAAGTAATAAATTGATACTAATGACTAATTAATAATATAATACATCTCTTCCCCATTTAGCTATAAGTCAAATAACGGGACAAATTGTGTTCTCTAGCCTTGGTCGACAACCAGTCTAATGCAGAAAGCAATAACAACCTACTGCGGGATAATCTTCTGCCTAGTCAGTCATGTCTCTTTTGAGACATGATCACCCAAAGCGTGTATCACGTATGACACTTAACTGACTGACTGAATATAATAGTTGAAAACATGATTACGGCTTCTACTGGGCATCAACTGGGGGATCAGTTTTATATTGCTATGAAGTAATAAACTGATCCCCCACTAATTACTACTTAATAATATAATACATCTCTCCCCACTCTAGCTATGAGTTAAATAACAGGACAGATTGGGTTCTATAACCTTGGCTGGCAACCAGTCTACCACAGAAAGCAATGGCAACCTACTGCGGGATAATCTTCTGCCCAGTCAGTCATGTCCAAAGCGTGTATCACGTACGGCACTTAACTGACTGACAAGTCAAACATTAGTATTTATTCTTGAGAGCAATAAAATAAAGGAAACTGTGGAGAATCGTGTATGTCCTGAAAGGATGTGATACGGAAAGAGAGCGTCTCTTATGCCACATGATTAGTGGCCAACTGAGCGTCTTTATCGTATGAGCTACGGCGTGTAGATGTGTGTGGGTGGTATTGTTAGCAGTTGGCTTCCCTATAATTTTATTCTGCCCCCATCATCAGCCAGTGGCGATCAATCCTCAATCACACTGTAATAACACTTGGGAGCTGGCAGAGGTTGCAAATGATTACTGCGGTAAGCAGGCCTCTTTTCTCCTCTTGTTTCTCGACAAACCCGTCTTCCCGCGTTTTGTTTGCCTCTTTTTCTTTTTAACCGCCTCAGTTGTTTACTTTCTCTTTTATTCGGCGCTCTCCCCACTCGCCAGATTCTTTTCTTCTCGCCTCTCTTCACTACTTCTTACTCGCCTTCCTCTTGTTACTCACCCGAAGCACTTGCTACGCAATTTTGTCGCAATATTATCGCAAATTCTCCCTGATGATTATATTTGATCCTCGGCGTTCGTCTCACAATTTCTCGTGCAATCTACTCAGAATTGCGTGCATCGATATTAAACAGGTGTCCTGAATGGCAAGGCAAATCATATCGCTTGTTTCTGTTTTGCAGTACAACTCAGGATTAAGAACTTAAGACAAACTGAAGGGATGTGTGTTGCATTGCTGTAGATATCGGCTCCGAACGAGAAATCAGATAGCTGAGTTCGAATTCTAGTCGAAGTTCTTACATTCACTTACGTAAAAATACCCTTGGAAATGGAATCAATCCGTCGTTTTTCACTCCAGCTATGAGTTAAATTGCAAGACAGATTGTGTTCTAACCTTGTTTAGCAACTAGTCTACTGCAAAATGTAATGACAATCTACAGCGGGAAAATATTCTGCCCAGTCAGTCATGTCAGTTTCGAGACATGATAGTCCAAACGTGTACCCCGTATGACCCTTCCAGAATGTATCTGACTCCTCTTGCTATCTTCTTTTTTTATGTGCCGTGTCCCTTCAGGATGTAGGCGATCATGTTCCTCCACATTACCATATCCTTTGTTGCTCTTACGGTATATCACGTTGAATACAACTGTTCTCGTTCGATCACCGAAGTTAAGCAACGTTGAGCCTTGTCAGTACTTAGATGGGTGACCGCTTGGGAATACCAGGCGCTGTAAGCGTTCAGTGACGGATGTGCGTTGTGGTGCAGTGGATATCGGCTTGGAAAGAGAAATCGGTGAGCCGAGTTCGAATTCCAGTTAAGTACCCTGCCTTCACTTCAGCACTGGTACTCTTGGGAAAGGTATTAATCCATCACTTCCCTCCAATTATGGGTTAAATAACAGGATGGGGCCTGGAGGCAACCCATCCAGTGTTGGGGTCACAATAAAAACAACATCAATTATTCGGCTATTTGACAAGATTATGAATTTCGCTGCAAAACTGCGCTAGGGTTCCAAATGCACGGGGAATACTGGAGGGGTGCAGTGAGTTCTATCTCGGCCACGTCTATTGAACAGGTGAAGAGGCTCATCCCTTGTTCCCTCTTTAGGATGTGGTTTCCGGCTTTCTCTTTTCCAATCTTTTCACTCTTTTCTTTTTTTTTTGTTTTTGTTTTTTCAATTGGTATAGATAGAGTAAACTATCGCCCGGTTCACACTCCACCCACGTCTATTGAACAGGTGAAAAGGCTCATCCCTTGTTCCCTGTTTAGGATATGGTTTCCGGCTTTCTCTCTTCTAATCTTTTCATTCTTACGTAGCCCCCTGCACATCAGTGGCGTTACCGCCTTGCTCGGGGTGATATGATTAAAAAAAAAATATTGCGCCATGGTCCGCCGTTGCTCACAGACGAGGCCCAACTGCTATACTCTACAGAAACCAGAACCAGAACCGCAAAGCACATCACAATGGTATCTACAGACTCAAGAAGCATAGGTTTCCCCCTTTGACAGGTGTTGACCGTAAATATCTGCGGTTTGCTAAAAAAACACAACAAAGTCGTCCAAAAAGAAATCAAGCGTTTGGTGAAGCGAGCTCGGCTGGCTCAACGTGCAGCCGCTCTGGCCAAACAGAAATTAGATTTTATTACCATAACCACTGTTGTTCCGCCTTTCAAATCTGCCAAAGACAAAGCTGAAGCTAAAGTGAAGGCTCCTGGTAAAACACCTATTTCCCTTAAAACTGTTGGTGCCAAAGTTATCAAGAGGCCTGCCACTGATGTTAAGAAGTCTGCCTCCAGCAAAGGAAGGTTCAGAAGTACTGTAAACGAAATAAAACCTATCACAATATATACCCGCAGTTGTCAGTTCACTCACCAACTAAGGGACAAGCATCAAGTATTCAGCTATTTGACAAGATTATGAATTTCGCTGCAAAACTGCGCTAGGGTTCCAAATGCACAGGGAATACTAGAGTTCGATTTCAGCCAAGGCCGCAAGACGACAACGACGTTACTCTTAATATATTTTGTCCTGACTATTTTTTTACTTTTTTTTTTTTTATAATCGTGTCACCCCAAGCAAGGCATTTTACATCCACTGTTTTGCAGGCGGTTACATAGGGGGTAAGTTATGAGAAAGAGTGACAGTTTATAGGGGGTGTCAGGAGGTGGGTAAGAGAAGGATGAGAATACTGATGAGAGTGGAGTGGACGGAGAAAGGAGCATGAGAGAAGGGTGATTGTGGCCATAAAATGAGGTATCAGTTTATATATTGATTGTCATGTAGAATCGATACCCCACTTTATATCCACATTATTATAGTATAGAAATTGTTTTTTTATCATATCGTCCCAAGCAAGGCATTTTACTGCCACTGTTTTGCAGGAGGTTACATAGGAGGAAAGTTATGAGAAAGAGTGACAGGTTATAGGGGTGTCAGGACGAGGGTAGGAAAAGGATGAGAATACTGATGGTAGTGGAGTGGACAGAGAAAGGAACATGAGAGAGAGGAAGCAAGTTAGTGAGATAGTAGATGACTACTGACTTTACATTTGAATTCTGGAAGATTGTAGCTGTCAGGAAAGCAAGTAAACCGAAGGGAATTCCACAGGCGAGAAGTGCGAGAGAAGAAGCTGATGGAGTAGAATTTGCGTTTACAATTTATTGGCTTCACAGTAAAAGTGTGGGACCTAGCTGCTAATCTTGTGGCTCGAGTAAATTCATGTATGGGGGTTACCAGTGAGTTAAGTTTATTTGAGCAGAAACCATGGAAGTATTTGTAAAAGAGATAAAGGGAAGCCATATTGCGCGGTGAGAAAGTGACTTTTTGTCAAGGACCCCTAGGTGGATAGCAGGAACACCCGACCAGATATGGCAGCAGTATTCAATGCACGGGCGGATGGTAGATTTATATATGTGCAGGATTGTTTCAGACGGGAAAAACTTCCTGACCCTACACAGAGAACTGACCTTCTTAGCAGCGAATTTAGCTATAGACTCTAAATAGTCATTCCACTTCAGGTCTGTTGTGAGAGTTAACCTGAGGAGACACAGTGTTTTACTTTCAGGTAGATTAGACTGATTCACGCTAATGGGGGTAAGGAACGATTGTCTGTGGTTATTAATAGATAGCAGCTTCGTTTTAGAAGCATTAAAATTAACGAGTTATTTCTTACCTCCAGTTCACCACGGATTGGAGGTCTTTTTCGAGCTCGGCTGCGAGGTTTGCTTTGTAGGCCTCGGCAGACATTTGATCAAGGCGAGAGAAAAGTGTATTGTCGCCTGCGTATATGCCTACTTGGGATCTTAATTCCAGTTGAATTTGTTACATTCACTTGGAAAAGGTATTAATCCGTCGTTTCTCCCTCCAGCTCTGGGTTAAATAGAACGATTGATTGGGTTCTACAGCCTTGGTTAGCAACTAGTCTACCGCAGAATATAATGACAACCTATCGCGGGAAAATATGCTGCCCAGTCAGTCATATCAGTTTCGAGACATGATCGCCCAAACGTGTACCCCGTATAACCCTTCCAGTATGTATCTGATTACTCTTGCTATCTTCTTTTTTATGTGTCGTGTCCCTACAGGATGTTGGCGATCATGGTCCTCCACACCCCCCTGTTCTTTGTTGCTGTTAATATATTTTGTCCTGTTATCCCAAACACTGCTCTGCCATCCATTTGTTCAAGCGTATTAAGTATGCCACTCACTGTTGTCCCTTATCTTTCTTTCCCTCTAACTGCCAGGTGAGTATCAGATTCTCCAAGCTCTCTTTCCTCATTACGTGTGCCAAAAGCTTCAGCTGTCTCATGATGTGAAGTATAAGTGTCATTTTGTTTCAGTTTTCTTTGAAGCTTCATCGTTGCTCACATGTTCGATCGATGATATTCTCAGTATCCTTCTGTAGAACTACATTACTGTTGCTTTGAGTCTATCATTCATTTATAAATAAACTAGCAGTATAGCCCGGCGTTGCTCGGGTGTAATGAAATCTTTAAAACTAATCCATGGTCCTGGAGCTCAGACTCAGCCCAAAGAATATTTGTGTGAAGTTTGGTGAGAATCGGATAAAATCGGATAAAAATTGTGGAAAATTGTGGATTTGTATATAGGACATACAGACAGATAAACAAACACACACAAACATCTTGCTTTATTTATATATATATATATATTATCGATTTTCTGCACTATTGCAAGAACTGCTACATTCAAACTTCTGAATATCGTTTCTTATGTCTTTGTCTATGAGTGTATCAAATTTGATTAAAATCGGACCACTCCTACTATAATCCGATATTTTCGATTATCGATTTTCGATATTTATTGTGGGTACCTCGACACAAATCCTATCTAAGAATACTCGCGGACGCTTATAGTACAACTGTGTAAATTTTCAAGAAAATCGGTTCAGCTGTTTCGGAGTCTATAGGTAACGAATATAGGTAACGAATACACACACACACACACGCGTAGATTTAGATTATAAGAGGACAGACATCAGTTAACAATCCAGTACTCTTTTCTTTGTTTCCAACGAAAATTTCCTGTCACTTAATACTCGGCTTAGCTTTTGGAATTCATCTTTAGCGATACAAAGTACGCTTTCGTATCTCAGTGTCATATTTTCCGTCCTCTGTGAGAAAACTTTCCCTGCATTTAAGTTTCTGGACCTGCTTGATTTTGGTATCCTCAGCCTGTAATCGATGTTTTGGGTTCCTCTTTTTCGTGATGGTCATGCATTCAGTTTTACCTTTACAAAAAGGCTTCAAATAGAGTACAGTTGCCACACTTGGTCTGATGCTCCGTTTTCACTTTTCAGTCTCTTTAGAGTTCAAAAGCCTACCCGCGCCCTTTTAGGTGATAGATTACTTCCAACCATACAACCCCTTTCGTACAATCTCTCGCTGCTCTGTCGCTATTTCTTGTGGATATTATTCAGTCGAACTGAATTCCTTAGTTTTACTTGATTCGCCATGCTACGCATATTGTAGCCAAACATTACCGTTTCCTTCACATTCCGTTGGGGAGATGGACGTTCCGCTCGAGATGATTCGAAAGATTTGAACAGGAGTTGAGGTTTATCCTTTGTATCCTGTTCTGTATTGGGTTTCTGATTCCTTCTAAAGTCTACTTCAACTCTATACTTCTATCGTCTCCTCCCCGGTCATTTGAACAGGAGTCGTGGTTTATCCCTTGCTTCCTGTTCAGTATTGGGTCTCAGGTTCCTTCTAAAGTCTACTTCAACTCTATACTTCTAATGTCTCCTCCACGGTCTTTTGAATAGGAGTAGAGGTTTATTATTATATCTCCTGTAACTCGTTCTTCTCCAATTTTTGCGCCACTCTCACGTAACTCTCCTCACACCAGTATTCCTATCCAACGTCTTATCGATTCTCCGACACCCCGCTAATTTTTCGCTCTCCTTTCATTTAGCCCCATACGCACCAGTGGTAGTACTTTTTTTAATAATCATATCGCCTCAAGCAAGTCTGTTTTCTGCCTCTGGTGTGCAGGTGGGTTACATAGAAGGAAAGTTATGAGAAAGAGTGACAGCTTATAGGGGGTGTCAGGAAGTTGGTTAGGGAAGGATTACTGCGGCCATAAAGTGAGGGATAAATTTATATATTGATTGTAATGTAGGATTAACCATCACTTTATATTCGCATTATAATAGTATATAATATTCTTTTATAATCATATCGCCGCAAGTAAGGCATTTTACTGCCACTGGTGTGCAGGGGGTTACATAGGAGGAAAGTTATTAGAAAGAGTGACAGGTTATAGGGGGTCTCAGGAAGTGGGTAAGCGAAGAATGAGAATACTGATGAGATTGGAATGGACGGAGAAAGAAGCATAAAAGAGAGAGGATGCAGGTTAGTGAGATAGAAAATGACTATTGACTTTACATTTAAATTCTTGGAGATTGTAGCTGTCTGGAAAGCAAGTAAATGGAAGGGAATTCCACAAGCGGAAAATGCGAGAAAAGAAGCTGTAGAAGTAGAATTTGCGTTTACATTTTATCGGTTTCACAGTAAAATGCTGGAACCTAGTTGCTAATCTTGTTGCTCAAGTAAACTCATATATAGGGGACACCAATGAGCTAAGTTCATCGGAGCAAAAGCCGTGAAAGCACTTGTAGAAGAGACAGAAAGAAGCCACATTGTGCTGGTGAGAAAGTGACTGCATCTTGGCGGCCAGGTCGGGATCGATCACATTACAGATTCATTACAATATTTCGAGAATAACAATTCATCGAGAAATTTTGTTTTTCCTGGTAAAAGTATTATTATTTAACCTATAGTTGGGGGAAGAAGAAATGTAGGCATACTTGTCTCATGGGTATTTTCACGCAAGTGAATGTGAAAAACCCTCGCAGAAATCGAACCCAGTTTTCATATTTTGAGCCGTGACTTCACTGTTTCTTGGGGTTCAAAGAATTTTGTGTTTCGGATCTCTAGAATGTGCGTTTTGACGCAGTGGACATCGACTCGGAACGACAAATCGGGGTACCGAGTTCGAATTCCAGTTGAATTCCTTGCGTTCACTTATGCACAAATACCTTTGGGAAAGGTATTTATCCGTTTCTTCCCTCCAGTTTTTTTAATCGTATCACCCCGAGCAAGGCGGTAACGCCACTGATGTGCAGGGGGCTACGTAAGAGTGAAAAGATTGGAAAGAAAAAGAAAAAGCCGGAAACCACATCCTAAACAGGGAGCAAGGGATGAGCCTCTTAACCTGTTCAATAGACGTGGGTGGGCTGTGAACCGGGCGATAGATAGATCTATCTACTCCAATTATATATATATATATGTGTGTGTGTGTGTGGATGACGAATATATTATGCTCTCATTACGATTGAGTTCTCTGGAGAAGAAAATTTGAAAAACAGTTTCCACTTCGGCTATAATGCGTGACTCTTCAGAAATGAATTGAGTTCTCTCGGTGACTGGCGTCTGTAGACACTGCTTACATACAAGACGTTAAATTTTCCCTTCTCCGACCCCATACGCCGATGTCTTAGGGAGTAGAGACTCCGACTGACACCAAATCGGTCGAGTTTCGATCTCGGCCAGAAGCAAGTGGATATGTCTAGCCACACTGATGAGCTGTGATACAGCGAAACGGGCTTGTATGTGGATGACTAATATATATATGTATATATATATACTCAGTTATAATATATATATATGTATATATATATTGTAACTAAGTTGTAGAACTCACAGGTTTTTAATCTTTTGTTCATGCATCTACTTTTATATAGTGCTCGATACAAATGTAGAGCGTTATACTGTAGTAGTTGTTACAATGGCTTATAAATTTAAAAAAATCACCTCAAGAAGAAGCAGTCTATACAGAGCTAGCTTCAAAACCCGAAAATTTTTGTGTTGTGATACTATGAATTTATAAACCATTGTAACATCTATTACACTATATATATATTAAAAAACTTTAATCCAAAAGAAAAAGCAGGAAGGTAAATCCCAAAGACCCGATCCTAATTAATATTAATATTTTAATATTAAAAAATGATCCAGGTGAGGTAAATTTTTGAACTTTCGCCGATAATATCTTATTTTACTTTTATTTTGAGTTTTGAAAGTTGCAGATGAAATGTGAAATCTCTTAGGGATTTCATGTAGAAATGATCATACAACGCTTTTGAACTTCGAAATTTATTTCATTATATATATATATATATATATAATAAAATAAATTTCGAAGTTCAAAAGCGTTGTATGATCATTTCTACCTGAAATATATACATATATATATATATACTCAATTATAATCCGAGATTAAGAACGGTATAGTTTGATAAAGGAAACAAAGGAAGGCTATTTTTCTCGCCTGTGCGTTTCGTCCTGTGATGGACTTTGTCAAGTCAAAAAGATTGATTTATTGCAAACTTTACAATTTTGGCACATGGCCCGAAAGGGGAATGAGGAAACAACTGAGGATGATCATCACTAATTATCTTATCCCGAGTTAATCAGAAACACGACATCATTTATTCTTTATAGTTTTTTTCCATTCACCATGAGAGCCTTTCCATCATCAACCAATCCACCATATACCAAAATACCACATACTTTCAGGGAACTTAAAAAGGATCATCCCATGTGCTTAGTTTTATTTACAATTCTCTATACATATAAACAAGTGCTGTAAACGTAAGGACCAAGAATGGTCCACCGGTCTTTGGGAGTTAAGCTCAGGGTTAACAACTCAGTCACATAAAAAGCAGTTTGTTACGGAAACATTAACAAAAAGTTGCTGCCCTACACACCCTTGGGTATAACGGGTGAGATTAAATACTAACCAAAAGCAGGGTACGTGAACGAGATAAATGTTTCGGTTGAATATGACAGTAAAGGACAATATTCCGAACAATGTAAATAGTGTAAATCATTATTATTGAGTATTGAGTTTGATCCTCACTGGGTGCTTCGTATGTGGAAGAATAGAGCATTGGCTGTGTCGTATTTGCAATATGAGGATCGAAAAATAATATTCAATACCCCATATCGTCAGTCAGTTAAGTCCCATACGTGGTACACGCTTTGGGCGATCATGTCTCGAAAGAGACATGACTGACTGGGCGGAAGATTATCCCGCAGTAAATTGTCATTACTTTTTTGTGGTAGACTGATTTCCAGCCAAAGCTATATATATATATATTTATTTATTTTTAAATAATTTTTTTTTTTTTTTGCTGCGTTTGTTATTGTTATTTTTTTCTCTTGCTCTCTTACAATATTGTATTCGTTTCTATGCTTTGCCGGCTTAGATGATTTTTGTAGCCTAGCATATACAGTGACTCACTGTATAATTATTAAGACGAATTAGCCAAAGGGATGGATCGTGGAATGAAAACAATGTAACCGCCGTGGTCTAAATTTAAAAAGAAAATCATATGAAGAAGTCCGGAGAATACAACGGTTGAAACGTCGTAAAATAAAGTGAATGGGACAACAGACCGAAAAATGTAAATAGTGTAAATATTTTTAAAAAACCCAAAAAACCAACAACTTTATATCAGAAAAATAGACAGGTGTCAACAGTAATGGCCAACAGGGTTAATTTTCTTAATGTATCCAAATTTTATTTTTGCCTATATTTTCTGGTCTAAAGTTGCAATTTTGTGGTGGGCAGTGGAAATCAAACACATCACTCAGTGCTGGGTGTCAATTAAACTAAGAAAAAAATAATCATGCCTTTCCATGCAAGACGACAAACCACTAAGACACAAGAGGTTACTGAGCGTGAAAGAAAAAAAAAAGATGCATTCTTAAAGAATGAGAGCAATAGAAGAACTGTAATCAAGAAGACAGTAGAAAACAAATGACATTGCATTTAAGACTTATTAGAGAAACAATTGGCTGGAAGGCATGGAGGCGGAAGAGAGTTCCACAAGCGAGAATTGAGAGTAAAGAAACTGTTAACAATGAACTTATGGTCACATCTAGCTAATTCAGTTCATGAGACCTTTTCTGGATCTAAACCCGTATTTAGAAATATGATAGTATTTTGTTTTAATAATTTAACCCAATGGAAGACAGTAAGGTTATCGAGTGTATAAAAAAGAAAAAAAGAGAAAAATTATTAAGGGGGGGGAGAACAGACGAAGAGTAATCAAGAAGACAGTAGATAACAATTGACAATCATTTAAATTTTTGAAGATCTAATTTGGTTGGAAAGCGTGAAGCCGAAAGTGAGTTCCACAAGCGAAAAATACAAGTAAAGAAACTTTCATTCTAGAATTTGCGGTTGCATCAAGCTATGTCAACTGCGAATTGATGAAACCTTTCCACCAATCTAGTTCAGTCAGTGAAGTGCCATACGTGAAACACGCTTCGGTGATCAGTAGGTTGCCATTACTTTCTGCGGTAGGCTGATTGCCAGCCAAGGCTATAGAACCCAAGCTGTCCTATTATTTAACTCATAGATAGAGGGGGAAGAGATGTATTATATTATTAAGTAGTAATTAGTGGGGGATCAGTTTTTTGGTCTTAAGCTAGTGGGTGGCAGAGCGGGGTTTGGGTGGTGTAACAGGAGAAGGCGTGCTAAGAGCAACCAGGAATAGGGAGACTTGGAAAGCCATGATCGCCTACGTCCTGATGGGACAGGGCACGAATAAGAAGAAGAAGAAGAAGAAGAAGAAGAAGAAGAAGAAGAAGAAGAACTGAACTCGAGATGCCAGGTCAGGATTTATTCTTTGGAGTTTATAAAAAAATTCTAAATCTACAGTAGATATTGGAAAAGCCTTTGATAAGGTGTGGTAAAAAATGATTGCTATTCAAGCTCTGTAGCTATGGAATTCCTAGAAGAATCTTCTCAATAATAAAGGCCTTCCTTAGTCCATAAAGTCCGCTGCTATGAAAGTCGGTTCTCTGTGTAGGGCCCGGAAGTTTTTTCCGTCTAAATCTATCCTGCACATTTATAAATCTACCATCCGCCCGTGCATTGAATACTGCTGCCATATCTGGTCGGGTGCCCCTGCTGTTCTCCTCGGACTTCTCGATAAGGTTCAGAGGAGGGTCTGTAATGTGATAGATACCGACTTGGCAGACCGCCTGCAGTCTCTCGCCCACCGGCGCGACGTGGCTTCCCTGTGTCTCTTCTATAAATACTTCCACGGCTCCTGCTCCGATGAACTTAGATCACTAGTGCCCCCTAAATACGAATTTGCACGAGATACTAGATTAGCAACTAGATCCCACCCTTTTACAGTGAAACCGATAAAATGCAGCCGTAACTTCTACTCCAACAGTTTCTTTCCTCGCACTTCCCGACTGTGGAATTCTCTTCCAAATGATTGCTTCCCCGACGGCTACAATCTCCAGGAGTTTAAATGTAAGGTCAATAGACACCTCCTAACACACTAACCTGCTCCCATTCTATCAAACACTCTTCCCATCTGCCCAACCCTCATCCTCGCTATCCTTACTCATCTGTCACCTTCCTCCTGACATTCCCTATGTCTAACCACTCCTCTTTACCTTCTCCTATGTAGCCCCATGCGCAATAGTGGCAGTGGAATGCCTTGATTGGGGTGAGATGATTAAAAAAAACACTCTTCCCATCTACCCAACCCTCATCCTCGGTATCCTTACTCATCTGTCACCTTCCTCCTGACATTCCCTATGTCTAACCACTCCACTTTACCTTCTCCTATGTAGCCCCATGTGCAATAGTGGCAGTGGAATGCCTTGCTTGGGGTGAGATGATTAAAAAAAAATAAAAAAATAAAAAAATAAAAAAGGTAGCTGTTCCCGGGCCTTAGCAATGTACCCACGCGTCCACTAGGACTCACTTTTTACTTTGCATCAATGATTTGCCTAAGAGTATACTGCGATCATTGTGAATATCTTTGCTGATGATAGAGCGATATATGGGTGCACCTCTAAAAATCTTGATGAACAGTAAGTGGCAGCTGATCCCTCTTCCGATCTGGTTGTAACATATCAATAACGGAAAAAAAAATGACTGGCTACATTCAATTTCTTCAAAAACTAAACTAGTTATATTCTATCATCGCCAATCAGACCGAGAACGACCACCAGTCACGATAAATGAAATTTCCCTCAAGAAAACCCTGTACCTTGATGAACTATTAGGCCTCACACTCAAACCAGACCACAAGTGGAAACAGGGGCGGACCCAGAGTGTTATAGGCTCTCGAGCAGAAAATACAAAGGGCCCCTTTTCCCCCAGCTCCTTACAGTTAAATTCCGTATGTAGAGGCTGCGCTGCAGGTGATATGCGAATATTGGCATAACTAAGTATATATGTGTGTGTGTGTGTGCGCGCGCGTGTGTGTGTTTATATGCATACAAAGATTTGAAAACTTCAAGGTCATGAAGATGTTCATGGACACACGCTGATAGTAACAACAAAGTATAATGACATGTCGAACAAAATTCAATATTTTAACTTACTAAAATGCCTGACAAGAGACAGGAGTTAGGAAAAAGGTGTCCTTTCTTTGCAAATTCTAACAATCATATGAAGATTTTAGTGGCTTTTGGTAGGGACGGAGATGGGAGCAGGAAGACTGAATGATTCCTTTTAGATTGTTTAGCAAGACTTGACCGGTACTACAGACTACAGAGGGGTCAGGTTTATAATCATCCGAATTTTCTTGGAAGGTTAAAACGATTGATTGCGTTTTCCCTTCGACCAGGCAAGGGCTGCGGCGAAATCAAAAGGAGTCAGCTACGGCCTTGTATGAGACACACACACACTATGATGTGCAGCTGAGTGGCCCGAGTCAGGCTGCATGTATTAGAGTGTATAACAAGGACATCCTTGAAAACTTTATTGGCAGCCAGGCGGGTCCCCGTGCAATGCTGGGCCTTCAGGAATGGTCCGATTAACCGATGGCTTAGTCTGCCCCTGAGTGGAAATCGACAGATGATCTGTTGCATTATTTACAGTTCTCATCTTTGTTGCCATATTCACGACGTTTCAGCCGTTTTACGCTCTGACCTTCTTCAGGAGATTGGGATTTTGAATTGAAACTTTATTTTTTTCACTTGGGTAAATTGTTCTCGTTCCATGTGACATGTCACTTCCAGATGTATCACGTCATCTCCATTTAACTCAACTCTGTAAATGTGTTCACCACTGCTTCAGACAGGGATTGAACTACGAGGAAGACAACAGTACGAAGATGCATTATATTAGGTACCCCGCCAAAAAAAAAGCATAGCATGATGTTAAAAATTAATAAAACAAAGATTTGTCATCAAAATTTTTATGTAATTATTAAGAGGAAAGATCAAATTTTGTTGTCATTATTTAAAAAAAAATGTTTAATCCTTTCTATCAGGTTGGAAATTTCAATTAAACTTTCTTTTTTTGTTTTCCGTCAACGATTCACGCCATATTTACGAAAGAAAACTTTATATTATGCAAGTCGCTTTTTGCGTTGAAAAACATATTAACTTGAAAATTCTTCTAAAAATCAACTAATTGTCTGATTTTAATGAAACTTTCAGGAATTATTCACAAACGAATGAATTTATTTACGCAGTTATTACTTTTAGAAAATATTGTAATTTTTTTTACATCTGTTACCCCTCCCCCCCCCCCCCCACACACACACCTCAATTAGTTGCATAAAACTTCTGAAAATACATTATCTATAGCAATTTTTTATATATTAGTTAAATGCAGGATTTATCGCGGAATGTAAATCGTGTATTTTTTGTTTTTTAATTACGGGATCATTTTTCCGAAAATCTGCTCCGAATTATGAATAAAAAATGCATTAAAACTACACAATTTTTTAATTTAGATAAATTGTTAATTGATTTTATAAATAATATAATTTTAGGATATCATATTCTGAAGAAAAAAATATCTTAATAATAAATTTTTATAAGAATTGTTTTCATTTTTTCTTTGCTAATTAAAGTTTCAAACAACTTTTTAAATTTCTTCAGGTTACTCAGTGTTTTCAGTTATTAATTCATTAAAAATATACTTTATTTAAAAATCGAAAATTCAAAAGCTTAATACAAATCATTTAGAATTAAGATTTTTAAACAAATTTCCTTCTTTTATTATGTTAAACTGTACATTTTCTTTTGTTATGGAAACTTATAAGAGGTTTATCATTAAAGGTTACATGTTTAACGGTTACAAAATGTTAAGCTGGGTTATGTCAACTTTTGGTTACAATACTTCCAAATTGATTGATAGGTGCTGTCATCGCCAACTAGATAGGCCAACGAGTCAGACTTTTTTGATTAATAAATATTTTTATTGTAAATTTCATGCCATAAACAAGTAAAATTTGTTTCAAATCAGATTAATTTAACTTTAAACTTATATATATATATATATATATATATATATATATATTATTTTTGCAAGAATTTTTAAAGCCAATAATTAATTTTACTTAAAAATGTGTCAATCGATCAAAAAACGGCCGAAAAATTTAAAACCTAAAAAAGATCTGTACATTTTAGATTCCATGAATATAATTTCTGTTTGAAATAGATCCGTGTATTTTGCTCAGTTGAAATATTAAACTTATTCATTTAGCTTTCAAATGAGCCAAAATTAAAGTTTCAAGAATATTTTTATTTTCAAAAATTCAATTTTAAACCTAGATATCGAAAATGGAGTAGAGGTACCTATATTGCATATACCTTATCTCAGAAATATAATTATTTCCGTGCCATATGTGATACACGCTTGGGTGATCATGTCTCGAAAAAGACTTGATTGACTATGCAGAATATTTAACCTTTACTTTCTGCGGTTGCCAACCAGCGCTATAGAACCCAATCTGTCTTATCATTTACCCCATAGCTGGGGAGAAGAGACAAATTAATACCTTTCTCGAAGGTATTTGCGCGTAAGTGAATGCAACGAATTCAACTGGCATTCGAACTCGGTTCTCTCGTTCCGAGCCGAAATCCATTGTACATCTATAAATATCGACAATTATTAAAACACCCTCTTTGCTTATACGCTGCATAAACAAGCGTTGTTGGGTTCGAGTGGCCGGGGTTTAATGGGAAAATCTCCGAGTTGACATTATGTCCGATAAAAAACGATTATCGCAAAAGGGACATATTTACTTGGCTTGCTTCCTAATTATTATGTCTACTCACATCTTAAAGTATTGATGTTTAACTTCTACCTTTTCAGGTGAATAAAAGGTAAAAATAACTAAATGGCATCTATTGTTTTCTTCTTTCATCTTTGACTTTTCCTCTGTGAAGCGTTGACAAATATCAAGTGTACAAAAACAACAAACTTTTGCATATTAATAAAAATTGTATAAAACAGACGTTAAAAAAAGAAAAAGTTCGTCCTTTAAAAAGAAAGAAAGTAGGAATCATTGTCCTACACTAGTGGTTAAAAAAAAAAAGAAACCGCTATGTCGAAATAAATCCGAGAATCATTCAAAGCTCACGACTCTATTAAATAATAAAGATAAAAAAATAAAATAAGATAAATAATATATGCGTAGAAAGCCGAACTTTACTTTCAGTTTCTTTGTTGTTTGTTTGTTTGCTTGTCAGTCTCTTTGCTCGTAATTATTCAACATCTGTCTCTCAAAATAAGTTTAATCAATGCAAAATCATTTTCTCAGCGGTGTCGGCAATAGTACGGCTAGAGTACTGGAACAGATGAAGGACAATGGTTCTATGCTGGAGTGTCAGTGTAGGCAGGCATGTCATCTTAGCTAGCTGTAGTCTTTCTGCCTCCTTTAGCCGTTAAACTGTGACAACGTCAGCATTCTTTGCCTGTTTGCTAAACCTTGCTTGCTATTCCTCAATGTTTCCGTATTTGGAGCAATTTTCTTTCTTTTTTTTTTCTTTCTCTTTTTGTTGTTTTTGTCTCTTAAGTTCGGAACTCGCTTCGGCGTGAAGATAGCGTTGTTTACGGAAGCGAGGACTTCTCAGGCACAAAGATAAGAAGCGATACTTGAGCTATACTCGTAAATGGCGCCACTCACTGTTTTGCCTGTGATGTAGGCCGCTTTTTTTTTTTGCGGGCACAAAAGACCCAAGAACACTTGGTCTGCTAGCTAAAAGGAACAAAGGCTTCACCTCTCAGACAACTGGTCAGACCGCTGGCCTATTTCGCCTGTTCGATACCGGCAAAAAGAAAGTCCAAATTGATGCAACAAAAAGAAGTAAATATTTTATTTCATCTTCATTTCTGAGGCTTTTGATTGCAGTTCTTAACGTATTTACAAACTACAATAACAAATTTTCAGGTGGATGTCCGTTGTGGTGCACTGGATATCGACTCGGAACGAGAAATCGGGGAGCCGAGTAAAGAATTCCAGTTGAATTCCCTGCATTCACTTACGCACAAATAAGCATGGGAAAGGTATTAATCCGTCCCTTCCCTCCAGTCATGGGTTAAATAATAAGACAGATTGGATTCTATAGCCTTGCCTGGCAACCAGTTTACCGTAGAAAGCAATACCAACCTACTGCCGGATAATCTTCTGCCCAGTCAGTCATGTCTCTTTAGAATCATGATCGCCCAAAGCGTGTATCACGTATGGCAATTAACTGAGTGATTAAATATAATAGTTGAAAACATGATTAAGGCTTCTACTGGGCATAAAGTGAGGGATCAGTTTTATATTGTTTTGAAGTAATAAACTGATCCCCCACTTATTAGTATTTAATAATATAATATATCTCTTTCCCCTCTAGCTAAGAGTCAAATAACAGGACAAATTGGATTCTATAGCCTTGACTGGCAACCAGTCTACGGCAGAAAGCAATGGCAACCTACTGCCGGATAATCTTCTGCCCAGTCAGTCATGTCTCTTTAGAGACATGATCGCCCAAAGCGTGTATCATGTATGACATTTAAGTGACTGAATGTATTTACATGACTCACATTGTTCGCATAGTTCTCGTCTTTATTGTCGTATTCACGACGTTTCGGCCGTTGTATGCTCCGACCTTCTTCAGGTGAGATACGTTAGAATTTCTGTCCAAAACATTTATTTGTCCACTGGAGACGCCTTTATCCCCAAGGACAGGTGGATAAAAGCGTTGATTGAAGTCATCCAGCATTCTTCATTTTTCACTAGGATTTCTTTCATCTTCATTTCAATTGCTTTATTTCCACTAGTAATATTAGTAGTAGTAATATTGTCTGAAATTTTGATTAAATGAAACATTGTTAAGCATTATTCATTTTTGACTAGAATATCTTTCATTTTTAATTCAATTCACTTACGCGCAAATAAACTTGGGAAAGGTAATAATCCGTCACTTCCCTCCAGTTATGGGTTAAATAGTAGGACAGATTGGATTCTATAGCCTTGGCGGGTAACCAGTTTACCGTAGAAAGCAATGTCAACCTACTGCAGGACAATTTTCTGCCCAGTAAGTCATGTCTCTTTAGAGACATGATCGCCTAAAGCGTGTATCCCGTATGGCACTTAACTGACTGACTTAATATAATAGATGAAAAAATGATTAAGGCTTCTACTGGGCATAAAGTGGGAGATCAGTTTCATATCGTTTTGAAGTAATAAACTGATGCCCCACTAATTACTACTTAATAATATAATACATCTTTTCCCCCTCTAACTATGAGTCAAATAACAGGAGAGTTTGGGTTTTATAGCCTTGGCTGTCAACCAGTCTACTACACAAAGCAATGAGAACCTACTGCAGATAACCTTCTGCCCAGTCACTCATGTCTCTTTATAGACATGATCGCCCAAGCGTGTATAAAAAGGGGTTTAAGATGTATCTGCTGAACTTATTTATTGGTTTACCGCTGGAGATCCATAGATCTACGGGTCTACGACTTATGGTCTACATCTATTGACTACGCCTACGGCTCAGGATACTGCATACAACGAGTACCTTCCATTGCGTATACATGCTAGATTTTCCTACCCGTTTACATTTGCCAAAACCGTTTAGTTACCGCGAATGTTATATATATATATATATATATATATATATATATATATATTAGTCAGCCACATACAAGCCTGTTTCGCTGTATCACAGCTCATCAATGTGGCTAGACGCATTCACTTGCTTCTGGCTGGGATCGAAACTCGACCAATTTGGTGTCAGTCGGGGTCGCTACTCCCTAAGACATCGACGCATGGAATCAGAGAAGGAAATTTTAACGTGGTGTATATAATCAGTGTATACAGACGCCAGTCACTGAAAAAACTCAATTCATTTCTGAAGAGTAACGCATATATCGCTGAAATGTAATCTGTTTTTAAATTTTTCTTCTTTAGAGAGCTCAATCGTAATGAGAGCATAATATATTAGTCATCCACATACAAGCCTGTTTCGCTGTATCACAGCTCATCAGTGTGGCTAGACACCTCCACTTACTTCTGGCCGGGATCGAATCTCGACCGATTTGGTGTCAGTCGAGGTCGCTAACCCGTAAGCCATAGGCGCATGGAATCAGAGAAGGGAAATTTTAACGTGTTGTATATAAGCAGTGTATACACACGCCAGTCACCGAAAGAACTCAATTCAATTCTGAAGAGTATATCCCTTTCCAGGACATACAAGAAAGTCAGTCAGTTAAGTGCTATACGTGAAACACGCTTGGGTGATCATGTCTATAAAGAGACATGACTCATTGGGCAGAAGATTATCCCGCAGTAGGTTGCCATTGCTTTCTGCGGTAGACTGGTTGCCGACCAAGGCTATAGACCCCAATCTCTCCTGTTATTTAACCCATAATTGGAAGGACGAAACGGATTAATACCTTTTCCAAGGGTATTTGCGCGTAAGTGAATGCAATGAATTCGGCTGGAATTCGAAATATATATAATGGGAGAGAGAGAGTGTGTGTGTGTGTGTGTTTGAAGGAGGGAAAATTTCAGGTAGCACAAGACAGGAAGAAACAATCAATGCGATAGAGACAACGGCACAACGGTGGAGAGATAAACACAAATGCAGAGAGTGAATGCAATGAATTCAACTGGAATTCGAACTCGGCTTCCCGATTTCTCGTTCCGAGCCGATATCCACTGCACCACAACGCACATCCGCTCAGTCAAAAGTGGAAACCAAATAGCTAACCACAAATCAGGTATAGTGAAATCATGCAGGGATAGAAATTTAAATAGCTGAGAAAACGTTATAACAGAGGAAGGAGAGTGCGACGCTGAGATCCGAAGGCGAATTGGAATGGCCAAAGATGCATTCCAGAAGCTGAGCAAAGTATGAAGAGACATGAAAATTAAACAAAGAGTACAGGATTTTTATATGATGTCTGTCTTTCAATATGGCGACAAGTTCTGGACAATCTCATCAAAGATGGAAAAAGATTTGAACAACCGAAACGTAGTCCTAAAGAAGGATTTCGAGGATACTATGGAAACGAAAAGTAAACTGATACTTAAAATCAGAAAAATTCAGCCGAGGAAGTAATGAGGAAGAAGGGCTTTGAGAATCTGATGCTCACAGGTCAGATAGACGGAAAGAGAGACAGAAGCAAGCAACGCATGACATATTTGATGGTTTTGAGCAAACGGATTGCAGAGCAGGATTTTGGTAGAGCAACAAGAGAAACTGTATTAAGATTTACAAGGGAGAGAGAGATGTGGAGGGCCATAATCGCTTACGTCTTAAAAGTACACGGTACATAGATAATGAAGTAGGTTGTGTGCGCATTTATCGTTGTAGTAGCAGTATAGCCCAGTGTTGCTCGGGTGTAATGAAAGCTTTAAAGTCAAAATTTGATTTCCTGGTATCAATATCAAATTAGATTTTTTTTCGCCGTAAACTGAAATTTGAAGGCTAAATAAGTCCTCTGAGTAAATGGTATCATGGTTGAGACTAAGAACGACAATTATACCTACTTAGAGCCAAACCTGAAGAAAAAACTAAAATAAAAGGACTGAAAAAAATACAGACATACAGGCAGATAAACAGACACACACACAAACATCTTGCCTTATATATATATATATATATATATATATATATATTATCGATTTTCTGCACTATTGTAAGATCTGCAACCTTGAAACTTCTGAATATCGTTTCTTATGTCTTTGTCTATGAGTATATCAAATTTGATTACAATCGGACCACTCCTTCTATAACCCGATTTTTTCGATCATCGATTTTTGATATTTATCGGGGGTACCTCGACACAAAACCTAGCTAAGAACACTCGCAGACGCTTATAGTACAACTGTGTAAATTTTCAAGAAAATCGGTTCAGCCGTTTCGGAATCTATAGGTAACGGACATACACACACACAGACACACATACACACAGAGACAAAGTTCCATTTATAAATAAGTTTAGATAAACCCACGGGGCAATTATGATATCAGACGGCAATTTGCAAAAAAATTATTTTAAATTGTAGAATTCGATTTTTTAGATATTAAAAAAAAACATGGATAATTAACCATATTAGAATTCCTGGGAGTTTTATTCTAATCGGCAAAAATGTGTACTTTAAATGATATAAATCTGCTTAATATATGAAAACGAAGATATTCAAACTTATAATAATTCCCACGGCTATTATTTTAATGTGACAATTTTTTTACCGGGAGTGACTTTTTCCGGACAGCCCCTGTATTTAGCACAAAACTGCGTTTACCCTCTTGTAAAATCGCATAAGGAGACGTCAGATAAAAACAAAACAAACATATTTAACGTTTACTTGATCCGGCACGCCTTTTTCATTATTTCTGACACTTGTCCTCATGTTTATTGCCACGTTTACGACGTTTCAGTTGTTGTACGCTCCTGACTTCATCAGGTGATATTAATTTTGAACCCAACTCTTTATTTTGATCACTTGGGTACATCATTCTCATTTCATGTGCGATGTCACTTCCGGATGATATGTACTTATCCCCCTTTAACTCAACTCTATAAGATAGTGCTTCTCAAACTATCTGATGTGGCGGACCGGTAGTTTTTTTTTTCAATGTGCCAGGGACCGGCAAGCAAAGCAAGCCGATCCAGCTGAGTAAGGGTGGGGGGACTGTGAACCCCGGATTTTTTTTTTTTTTTTACATATGTACTATCTCAGGGACATTTTGAGACTATCTGTAATAAAGATGAGGACATGATATCTTGTTCATTCTAAGGGCAGTCATCATTAACGTAACAAGTCTTCCCAGTGTGCCATATTTGTGCTATGCTAGTTATGGCCACTGGTTTCGAGGGTATATATTTTTCAAAGTCCAGAAAAAATATTGAAAGTTAATATTAATTCTTCGTAAGCAATTTGAATTTAATAAAACGCATTAATCTTCTAAAAAATAGACAAACAGTAAAACAAAATATTAATTTTAATTAATTTACGACGTATTTAAAATATATGATATGTATATATCATGGATATATGAATGGAACAAAGTCTGATGCGTATTCAGTTCACTGTTTTGCTGTTCATTATATCGCATTCGTTAGTTGGATAGCAATAACTTTTAACATGAGTGAGTAAATGAACAATGTAGCCATAATAATATAAAACTAAAATGAAAATGTAAAAAAGAACAAAAAAAAAAAAAAAAACGAAAATGAGTCAAATATCCTGGCAGTCTCTCATAGCATAGAGTATCTAAACTTATTTATAAATGGAACTTTGTCTGTGTGTGTGTGTGTGTCCGCTACCTATAGACTCCGAAACGGCTGAATCGATTTTCTTGAAAATTTACACAGTTGTACTATAAGCGTCTGCGAGTGTTCTTAGCTAGGTTTTTTGTCGAGGTACTCCCGATAAATATCGAAAATCGATAATCGAAAAAATCGGGTTATAGAAGGAGTGGTCCGATTTTAATAAAATTTGAAACACTCATAAACAAAGACATAAGAAACGATATTCAAAACTTTCAAGGTTGCAGTTCTTACAATAGTGCAGAAAATCGATATATATATATATATATATATATATATATATATATATATATATATATATACTTATTTATAAATGGAACTCTGTGTGTGTGTGTTTGTGTCTGTGTGTGTATCCGTTACCTATAGATTCCGAAACGGCTGAACAGATTTACTTGAAAATTTACACAGTTGTACTATAAGCGTCTGCGAGTGTTCTTAGCTAGGTTTTTTGTCGAGGTACTCCCGATAAATATCGAAAATCGATAATCGAAAAAATCGGGTTATAGAAGGAGTGGTCCGATTTTAATAAAATTTGAAACACTCATAAACAAAGACATAAGAAACGATATTCAAAACTTTCAAGGTTGCAGTTCTTACAATAGTGCAGAAAATCGATATATATATATATATATATATATATATATATATATATATATATACTTATTTATAAATGGAACTCTGTGTGTGTGTTTTTGTGTCTGTGTGTGTATCCGTTATCTATAGATTCCGAAACGGCTGAACAGATTTACTTGAAAATTTACACAGTTGTACTATAAGCGTCTGCGAGTGTTCTTAGCTAGGTTTTGTGCCGAGGGAAACCAGATAAATATCGAAAATCGATAATCGAAAAAATCGGGTTATAGAAGGAGTGGTCCGATTTTAATCAAATTTGATACACTCATAGACAAAGACATAAGAAACGATATTCAGAAGTTTCAAGGTTGCAGGTCTTACAATAGTGCAGAAAATCGATAATATATATATCTATATATATATATATATATAAATATATATATATATATAAAAGGCAAGATGTTTGTGTGTGTGTGTGTGTGTTATCTGCCTGTATGTCTGTATTTTTTCAGCCCTTTTATTTTAGTTTTTGCTTCGGGTTTCGCTCTAAGTAGGTATAATTGTAGTTCATAGTCTCAGCCATGATACCATTTACTCAGAGGACTTATTTAGCCTTCAAATTCAGTTTACGACGAAAAAAACTTACTTGATATCGATACCAGGAAATCAAAATTTGACTTACATCCATTCATTTTTCTTTCAGTCTACGGTTTCGCTTTAACTGGAAACAACTATTGCTTTTTAGTCTTTCGTGCCAACGTCCAAAAAGTCTGAGCTCCAGAACCATGGATTAGTTTTAAAGCTTTCATTACACCCTAGCAACGCCGGGCTATACTGCTAGTATATATATATATATATATATATATATATATTAGGTGCGATTGGTAAATTGTCGCAATATTTTATTATTTCAAATATTCTTTAGGCTGAGTCTGAGCTCCAGGACCATGGATTAGTTTTAAAGCTTTCATTACACCCGAGCAACGCCGGGCTATACTGCTAATTACTATTATTTCTTTTTTTTTTTCTAGAAAATCTCTGCGTTCCGGCAGACTCTATGATATTGTACTGCTCTAAATTTCCGTTTACTACTGCTGTAAACGGGTATTAAACTCACAACTTTCTAGGTTAAGTCACTGGAACTAACCAATGCATATATTTACTCAGCCGTGTGTTTCTATGGACACATGGCCCAGTGGATATAGAGAGTTGAATTAAAGGGAGATAACTACATGCTATCTGGAAGTGGCATCGCACATTGAATGAGAATGATATACCCCAGTGATCGAAATGAAAAGCTCGGTTCAATATTCTTGAAGAAAACCGGAGCGTACAACTGCCGAAACGTCGTAAACATAGCAATAAATATGAGGACAATAGTCCGATCAGTGTAAATAGTGTAGATCTCAGAAGTATAGACAAATATAAAAGTTAAGAAATTAATCTCTTTAATGTTATTAATGAAGCATCTGTGAATTCATTAACACTCTTCAAGAATAAGAATTTATACAAAAATTATTGGCGAATACAAAGTTATATAACCCGGAAAGGCACAGACCACGAGCGAACCTGAAATTAAACTCTCCTAACAGCCTGAAGATGAGACTATGATCTCGAAATATTAATTATTAATAAATAGGTAATACCCAACACCTTCGTTGACTTCCTTTATTTTACTAAGCGAATTGTGATAGTCTTCAAAACCTACCCATACATCTTTAAATACTTTCCAGACGTTCAAATGTTGTCACGATTAACGTTGATTCGATTCGGGAATTCAATTTCGTCTCCAAAATTGAACATCATTTGAAACAATCAACAAAAAACGATCATTTAAAGTAGTTTTTACGTTATTGCAAATATTATTTGTGTTTTGTAAGTTTATTGCTATCATGTGAAATATTAAAAATCAGATAAACCTGTTTTATTTTTTTTTATCTGTTTGCTTAAATATCAATTAACCTTTTAGAAGTTTGTTTTTTCCTTTTTTTTTTTAAAGAAAGGGTGAAGTGCTTAGTGATGTCGTCAAAATGATTCACAGAAAGAGCGGAGGCCGATCACAATCTAAAGAGTTGCCTTTTAAACTTTGTTTTGATTGCATTGTTTTCTACGCGATGAAAATGCTATGAACTGGCTATATGCAAATATGAAACTTCTGTCTCCAAGCAGGTCTCAGCCATTTCGACATCTAATTACATCACCTTCATTGTGATTTCACATCGGTTGTCATACTCTGGCACTTTTTCTTTTTCCAGTTCAAACAAGTGGAGCTTAACTTGTTAAGCATAAGTCTTCTTATTTTGATCCCATCAAGAAATTACCAGAAGAAAAAAAAATCTTTTTCTTAGAGGCTTCTTTTTCCTCATTTTCTCGCCCATTTTTGGGGCCTGTCTCATTTGATACATCAATTCAATCCTAGAGGAGAGAAGGTTTGAAAAGAGCGCTTGACAAAGAGAAGGACATGCACAAACACACGAATTCACACCGAGGAGAAAGGGAAGGATTTTCGGAAGCTATAAAAAGAATAGGAAGGGACCCCATAAAATCCAGTTTCATTGTTACTCCTTTGACAGATTTCTTGCATGAAGACGAACGAACAGATTTGTTTTGTTGGCCATGTTTCGTTCAGTTGTTTTTATTTCTCCTTTAAATCAAAAACTGAAAAACGTTCCCCAGTCGTGAATGTCTGCGTAAAATGTTGATGGTTAGTCAAAAATGTTCTTTAGCTGCTTTGGAAAAAGCCGGGAAAGAAAAAGAAAAAAAAACGGAAGGAGGGAAACATATTGGTGATCCTTGTGACATTTAAAACATTAACACGTAGTAATAACTCTGTCATACGTTTCAATTATTTTTTACCTCACGGCCATATCACGTTGAAACACCGGTTCTCGTAAGATCACAAAAGTTAAGCAAGGTCAAGTCTGGTCAGTATCTTGACGGGAGACTGCTTGGGAATATGAAGATACTCTAAGCATAGATGTATATTGGTTTAATGAATAACGGCTGGAGATAGGAAATCGAAGTACAGAGTTCGAATTCCAGTTAAGAATTACGGATCCACCTCTTCTGCCTCCAGTGGATTACCGTATACACTCATGTATAAGTCGAATTCATGTACAGTAGACTTTTGAATTTTTAGCTTAAACATGAACACCACACACAGAAAAAAAAATATTATCTGTCTTTTTTTCTTCTTTTATAATCGTTTCACCCAAGGCAAGACAGGACTTATGTCTTTGTCTATGAGTGTATCGAATTTGATTAAAATCGGACCACTCCTTCTATAATCCGATATTTACGATTATCGATTTTTGATATTTATTGTGGGTACCTCCACGCAAAACCTAACTAGGAACACTCGCAGACGCTTATAGTACAACTGTGTAAATTTTTCGGTTTAGCCGTTTCGGAGTCTATAGGTAACGGATACACACACACACACACACACACACACACACACACACACACACACAGACAAAGTTCCATTTATAAATACGGTTAAATATATCATTCGGGGTAGTTAAGTGGCTAAGGCAAATGTAAACGGGTAGGACAATCATCATCATCATTTATCCATCACACCCATAGGGCAGCAACTTTTTGTTGCTGTTTCTGTAACAAACTGATTTTACCGGGCAGGTTGTTAGCCCTGCACCCAACCCCCAATGCTGGAGGACCGGTGGGCCATTCTTGGTTCTTACGTTTGTAACACCTGATATTTCCAAATGGTCACCCACTTAAGTATTGACCAGGCTCGATGTTGCTTAATTTTGGTGACCGGACGAGAACCGGTGCATTCAACACGATATAGTCGTAGACAGGACAATCTAGTACGCAGACGTAATAGCCGGTACTCGTCGTATGCAGTGTCCTGAGACGTAGGCGTAGTCAATAAACGTAGATTTCTAGTCATAGTAGATCTCTAGTTGTAGATCTCTAGTGGAAGATCTCTGGATGTCCTCGCCTTAGTCTCATTTTATGGCTGACACCAGTCAATCACTTTCCAGTGTGGGGGAACCAAGGTGTATGCCTATTCATTCCCTATTCATTACATCAGAATGTCTTGACTGTAAAAGGGTGGGACCTAATTGTATCTCGAGTAAATTCATGTAGACGGAGCAGAAAAGAGATAAGCTCGTCTGAGCAGAAGCCGTGAAAATATCTGTAGAAAAGAAAGAAGGAAGCCACATCGCGTTGGCGAGAAAGAGACTGAAGGCGGGCTGCCATGTCAGGACCTGTTATATTGCAGATCTTCCCTTGGATTTGGTCGAGAACTGCGAGAGCAATAACAGAAGTACCCGATCAGATGTGGCAACAGTATTCAAGGAATAAACGAATGTCATCCATAAGCATGGACGAAGCAAGTCTCTTTGAAAGCAACACAGTGCGCCTTCACTGCCTCATCCTATATTCCGACATCAAGTGGGATCATTACATTGAGTCCCCCGCTAGGAAGGTTTGGTCACTGTGTCGGGCCAGGAAGTTTTTTTGCGCCTGAATCCATCTTGTACATATATAAATCAACAATTTTTTTTTCACTTGGAGTAGACAGACTAAACTATCGCCCGGTTCACACTCCACCCACATCTATTGAACAAGTGAAGAGGCTCCCACCTCTCTCTTACCTTTTTTACAACATGATCCTTCCCGTCTTCTCTCTCTATTCATTGTTACCCCCTGCGCATAAGTTGCAAGACTGACTTGCTGGAAATTTTCAAAAATAGATATGAAGCGATGCACTCAGATTACCCACGTCTATTGAACAGGTGAAGTGGCTCATATTCCCTGTTTAGGATGTGGTTTCTGGCTTTCTCTTTTCCAATATTTTCACTTTTTTTTCAATTGGAGTAGATAGACTAAACTATTGCCCGGTTCACACTCCACCCACGTCTATTGAACAGGTGTAGAGGCTCATCCCTTGTTCCCTGTTTAGGATGTGGTTTCCGGTTTTTCTCTTTTCCAATCTTTTCACTGTTACGTAGCCCCCTGCGCATCAGTGGCGTTTTCGCCTTGCTTGGGGTGATATGATTAAAAAAAAAAATCGACCGTGCATGTAATATTGTTGTCATATCTGCTCAGGCACCCTTACTCTTCATCTCAGTGTTCTCGACAGGTTCCAAAGGAGAATCTGTAATGTGACTGGTCCTCTGTCTCTTCTATAAATATATTCATGGCTTCTGCTCTGACGAACGTAGGTCACTAGTGACCACCACAAAAATTTGCTCGGGCAACCAGACTGGCAACAAGGCCTCACCCTTTTACAGTTAGGTCAACCTAATGTAGGCGACAATTCTATTCCATCAGCTTCTTCTATCGCGCTTTCCGCCTGTGGAACTACTTTCCATATTCTTGCTTCCCTGACGGCTATAACCTACAGGAATTTAAATGCAAAGTCAATTCCCATCTTTATCCACTTAACTCCAGCCCTATTCTGCATCACCCCGTGTATTTTGTTTTTTTTTACTTTCTAACTTTGTAACTGTCTTCACTCCTGTGTTCACATCCTTCTCTTGCTCCTTCTCTGACACACCCTGTAGCTGGTTCGTCTTTGTCTTCACTCTCCTCCTGCCTAATACTTCAAATCTTTTATCTATCCCCCTGCACATTAGTGGCGTTAATGCCTTGCTTGGGATGAAATGATTTTAAAAAATGGTAGATTTCTCAGTCAGTTGAGTGCCATAAGTGATACACGCTTTGGGCGATCATGTCTCAAAAGATACATAATTGACTGGGCAGAAGATTATCCGCAGTAGGTTGCCATTACGTTCTGCGGTAGACTGGTTGCCAGCCAAGGCTATATACCCTAATCTGTCCAATTACTTGACTCATAGATAGAGGGGAAAGTGATGTATTATATTTTTAATTAGTGGGGGATTAGTTTATTAATTGAGAGGAATATAAAACTTATCTCCCACTTTATGCCCAGTAGAAGCCTTAATTATGTCTTCAACTATTATATTCAGTCAGTCAGTTGAGTGCCATACGTGATACACGCTTTGAAAATCATGTCACGAAAGAGACATGACTGACTGGGCAGAAGATTACCCCGCAGTAGGTTGCCATTGCTTTCTGCGGTAGATTTGTTGTCAGCCATGGCTATAGAACCCTATCTGTCCTATTATTTAACCCATAACTGGAGGGAAGAGAAAGATTAATACCTTTCCTAAGGGTACTTGTGCTTAAGTGAATGCAAAGAGTTCAACTGGTATTCTAACTCGCCTTCCTGATTTGTCGTTCCTAGTCGATATCATGTGCATTACAACTTTTGACTCGAAAAAGCTTCCTGGCCCAACATAGTGTCCCAACTTTCCTAGCAGAAAATGCTTGAACTTGTACTTAGTGAACTTGAGAAATTTCTTTTTATGAAAAATTGTTTTGACAGGCTCCAAAGGAGAGTCTGTAATGTGATAGGTACTGATCTGGCGACTCGACTGCAGCCACTTCCCCATCGTCGAAATGTGGCCTCCCTCTGTCTCTTCTATAAATACTTTCATGGCTTCTGCTCGGATGAGCTTAAGTCACTGATGCCTCCTCAACAGGTATTTACTCGTGCAACCAGACTGGCAACTGGGTCCCACCCATTCACAGTCAGGTTAGCCAAATGCAGACGACAATTCTACTCCTGCAGCTTCTTCTCTCGCACTTCCCGCCTGTGGAACTTACTCCCGTATTCTTGCTTTCCTGACGGCTACAACCTCCAGAAATTTAAATGCAAAGTCAATACTCATCTACTAACCACTGGACTCTAGCTCTCTCCCCACCCCTGTATAACCTTCCCTTTCTCTCCACCTATGTATCTGTCATCGCACCTGCTTTCTCAGGTTTCTATTGTTCCTTTCTAACTAGTTTGTACTCCTCACTCTTTTCTAATTAATCTTTTTACATTTATGTAGCCCCTTGCACATCAGTGGCGTTTCTGCCTTGCTCGGGATGAAATGATTAAAAAAAAAAGAAATAGAGAGATTTTATAATTAATACCGAAAGTTTCCTTATAAAGATCGAGAAATACTTTGCTTCGCCAAATACCTTTTGCTGGAATTTTTTTTTAATTCCCTGAAGAAATTAATCGGCCGGCGGGGCAAAAACAAAAAGGGACTTATTTGAAAATCTTTAAGCTTGCCTTAATAATTCAGAAACGTGACGCGTGGAGAAATTGTAGGAAATTATTTAATCCTGACGACACTAACATTTTGACACAAAAGAAGACATAGACACAAGCAAGCAAAAACAGTCAACTTCAAGATTGCAGTAATTGTTTTTTTTTTCTCAGAATGAGAGTTTACAAATGCTTCAGGTTAACCGTAACTCTTTGTTCAGCAAAGTTTGCCGATCCTATCATCGAATCGTGGCCCGCTTTATTGAACGCTTCCAAAGTGATAGCCTTGACGGTTGGCACTATTCATGGTTTGCGTTTCAACTTCAAGCTTCAAATTTAGCGGATTGATGGGTACAACGCGAGCCGGATAATTGAGATCCATTTTCGTCGCTCACTTTTTGATTCTTCAAGTCAGAAACAAAGAACGTATCTACTTCTTTGTCACCTATCCAGTCTTTTAAAAGTCGGATTAGGTTTCCCATCAATGGAGCTTGCGTTTCGGATCACAGAAAAGAAAAGAGTCTCATTTCTTTTTCTATCAAGCATATATTCTCATCTTTACTTAATAGTTTGTCTTTTATATATATATATATATATATATATATATATATATATATATATATATATATATATGTCTTCTCTAGCTGTGTAAAAAAAAGGTTTCCGTTTCAATCATTCGTCGTGTGTAGTTTTTCTCACTTTCCTTTCATGTATTCTCAAAAAAACCTATCAAGTGAGTCTGCTGTAGGATGTTGTTTAATTTACCTCGCCTATTTCTTAATCGCTTCACCCTAAACAAGGCGGTACCGCCACTGATACGCAAGGGGCTACAAAAAAGGTAATGTTTTAGGCAGGAGAAGAGTGAAAAGAAAGACGAACCAGTTACAGGGAGTGGCAGAGAGAAGCATGGGAACACAGATGTGAAGACAGTTGTGAAAGTAGAGAGCCCACAGGCGACCTCTCCTGCCTCCCATAAGCATGGACCAAGCGATTCTCCCGGAGAGTAATACACTACGCCTCCTCGGACTTACCCTATCCTCAGACCTCAAATGGAACCACTATGTTGAATCTATAGCAAAATCTACTGCTAAGAAGGTTGGGTCACTATGACGATCCAGGATGTTTTTTCCACCTGAATCCATCCTGCATATATACAAGTCAACCATCCGTCCGTGCATGGAGTACTGCTGCCATTTATGGTCAGGCGCCCCTGCCGTTCTCCTCAGTGTTCTTGACAGGCTCCAAAGGAGAGTCTGTAATGTGTAAGGTACTGATCTGGCGACTCGACTGCAGCCACTTCACCATCGTCGAAATGTGGCCTCCCTTTGTCTGTTCTATAAATACTTTCATGGCTTCTGCTCGGACGAAATTAAGTCACTGGTGCCTCCTCAACAGGTGTTTACTCGTGCAACCCGACTGGCAACTGGGTCCCACCCATTCACAGTCAGGTTAGCCAAATGCAGACGACAATTCTACTCCTGCAGCTTCTTCTCTCGCACTTCCCGCCTGTGGAACTCGCGCCCGTATTCTTGCTTTCCTGACGGCTACAACCTCCAGAAATTTAAATGCAAAGTCAATACTCATCTACTAACCACTGGACTCTAGCTCTGTCCCCACCCCTGTATAACCTTCCCTTTCTCTCCACCTATGTATCTGTCATCGCACCTGCTTTCTCAGCTTTCTATTGTTCCTTTCTTACTAGTTTGTATTCCTCACTCTTTTCTAATTAATCTTTTTACATTTATGTAGCCCCTTGCACATCAGTGGCATTTCCGCCTTGCTCGGGGTGAAATGATTAAAAAAAAATGAAAAGAACAAGATATATGGGGTGATGCAGAAAGTACTGGAGTCACTTGGATAAGTGATGGGAATTGACATTGCATTTAAATTGCATTTAAATTCCTGGAGGTTGTAGCCGTCAGGAAAGCTAGTATACGTAAGAGAGTTCCACAGGCGGGAAGTACGAGAAAAGAAGCTAATGGAGTAGAATTGTCGGCTGCATTTGGTTGTTCTAAAGGTAAATGGGTAGGACCTTGTTGCCAGTCTGGTTGCACAAGCAAATTCTTGTGGAGGAAGAACCAGTGTCTTAAGTATGTCGAAGTATGTCGAAAATATTTGTAGAAAAACGAGGGAAGGACTGGAGTCATTTGGATAAGGGATGAGAACTGACCTTGAATTTAAATTCCTAGATATTGTAGCTGCCAGGAAAGCAAGTATATGGAAGGGAGTTCCACAGGAGAGAAGTGCGAGAAAATAAGCAGTGGAAGTAGAATTTTCGGCTGCATTTGGTAGATTTAATTGTAAAAGGGTGGGACATTGTTGCCAGTCTGGATGCACGCTACCCCACTGAGACGTGAGGTGACACAAGTTCGAGTTTATTGTGGGGAATTCGAATGTGTATGCTCGGGTTAGGACCAAAAATTGCCGAACCCTGATATCGTTGGTTGCGCTGGCCTTCAGTTCCGACCACCGATCCACCCATTTGTGTCTCAGACATCTGTTTCCCGAGTCTGGGAACCTCACAGCCGCAGCCTACCTGAGTACAGAGGCGCAACTAAGGTACGGTGACCCCCTACACGGCGGGAAACCGGCATCAGGTAAGTAATCTAGTCTCGGAGGCTATTTGATTGTTTAGCAAGCTCAATACTCAACAGTAACCAAGTTAACAAAATCTTAACTTTATAAATATCGAATTTAACGGTTGCTGTCTCACAGTTCACTCGTTATAAATATCTTTGATTCCTATCTTTCTTTTTCAGTTTGTGGGCGATAATGGCTCTTCACGACATCCTATTGCACATAGTACTGAGAAATATTATCCCATCCTGTTTGTGTTCTGCCATTTATTTCTTCATGCTCGTTAGACATGTTACTCTCTGCTTACCTCTGCCTCTCTTGACTTAAATATGTCCTGTGAGTGTTAAATTTTCCAAGCCAACTTTTCTCTTCATATACTCCAACAATTGTCCTGAGCCTGCTCAACAGTGTATTTTCTCAGGATTTATATGTCTCATCTGTGATTTTGTATTAATTTTCTATAAATCCTGTATTTGTGAAACTCTTATCTAACTTACACTGCCGTATAAAAGGAGTACTCTAAACTTTATAAATGTAACTTTGTCTGTGTGTGTGTGTGTGTCTGTGTGTGTTTTTGTGTATGTGTCTGTGTGTGTGTGTATCCGTTACCTATAGACTCCGAAACGGCTGAACCGATTTTCTTGAAAATTTACACAGTTGTACTATAAGCGTCTGCGAATGTTCTTAGCTAGATTTTGTGTCACGGTATCCCCCGATGAATATCGAAAATCGATTTTAATCAAATTTGATACATTCATAGACAAAGACATAAGAAACGATATTCAGAAATTCCAAGGTTGCATTTCTTACAATAGTGAAGAAAATCGATAATATATATATATATATGTATATATATATATATAAAATGCAAGATGTTTGTGTGTGTGTCTGTTTATCTGCTTGTATGTCTGTATTTTTTTTTCAACCTTTTATTTTAGTTTTTGCTTCGGGTTTGGCTCTAAGTAAGTATAATTGTCGTTCTTAGTCTCAGCCATGATACCATTTACTCAGAGGACTTATTTAGCCTTCAAAATTCAGTTTACGACGAAAAACACTTATTTGATATCGATAGCAGGAAATGAAACTTTGACTTACATTCATTTATTTTTCTTTCAGTCTACGGTTTCGCTTTAACTGAAAAATAACTATTGCTTTTTAGTCTTTCGTGCCAACGTCCAAAGAGTCTGAGTTCCAGGACTATGGATTAGTTTTAAAGCTTTCATTACACCCGAGCAACGCCGGGCTATACTGCTAGTACTTACATAACAGCTGGGCATTGTTGCCAAGGAAAATTTCCTGATTCTCAATCATGTGCTTGGTTTCAGGTAGACATCTTTTGCTAATGCTAATGTCTCCTTGGAATTTTATATTAAATTTTTCTTTCGTCTTTTATACGAGACAGGAAGATTTCGTTGGAAACAAAGAAAATAGTCCTAGACTGTTTTTTAAATATTTATTTATTTTTTTATTTATTTATTTATCTGTACTACTATATAACGGATGTGCGTTGTGGTGCAATGGATATCGTCTAGGAACGACAAATCGGGGAACCGAGTTCGAATACCAGTTGAATTCCTTGCATTCACTTACGCACAAATACCCTTGAAAACCGTATTAATCCGTCTGTTCCAATTAGTTATGGGTTAAATAATAGGACAAATTGGGTTCTATAGCCTTGGTTGGCAACCAGTCTGCCGCAGAGAGCAATAGCAACGTATTGACTGGGCGGAAGATTATCCCGCAGTAGGTTGCCATTACTCCTGCAGTAGACTGGTTGACAGCCAGGGTATAGGACCCAATCTGTCCTGTTATTTAACGCATTATTGGAGGGAAGAAACGGATTAATAACTTTCAGAAAGGTATTTGCGCGTAAGTGAATGCAATGAATTCAACTGGAATTCGAACTCAGCACTGGAATTATATGTTAAATTTTCTATCGTTATTTATACGAGACAGGAAGTTTTCTTTGGAAACAAAGAAAAGAATACTGGAATTTTATATATATATATATATTTAAGAACAAATGCTGGCCAATCTTCCCAAAAATGAACGAAAGTCTTGAAGTAACAAAAATGTGTTTCTTCAGAAGGATGCTGAGGATACAATAGACCGAATATATCAGCAACGAAATGGTTTTGGAGAGGATGCAAACAAAAAGGAAACTTATAATTAACATAAGGAAACGAAAATTTCCTGATTCTTAATAAAGTGCTTGGTTTCAGGAAGATATCTTTTTTTTCTTTTTTTTTAATCATATCACCCCTAGCAAGGCGGTAACGCCACTGATGTGCAGGGGGCTACGCAAGAGTGAAAAGATTTGGAAAAGAGAAAGCCGGAGACCACATCCTAAACAGGGAACAAAAGATGTGCCTCTACACCTGTTCAATAGATGTGGGTGGAGTGTAAACCGGGCGATAGTTTAGTCTATCTACTCCAATTGAAAAAAAATTAAAATAAAAATAAAAATAGAAAAGAAAAAGAAAAGTGAAAAGATTGGAAAAGAGAACGCCGGAAACCAGATCCTAAACAGGGAACAAAAGATGTGCCTCTACACCTGTTCAATAGACGTGGGTGGAGTGTAAACCGTGCGATAGTTTAGTCTATCCACTCCAATTGAAAAAAATTAAAATAAAAATAAAAATAGAAAAGAAAAAGAAAAGTGAAAAGATTGGAAAAGAGAACGCCGGAAACCAGATCCTAAACAGGGAACAAAAGATGTGCCTCTACACCTGTTCAATAGACGTGGGTGGAGTGTAAACCGTGCGATAGTTTAGTCTATCCACTCCAATTGAAAAAAATTAAAATAAAAAGAAAAATAGAAAAGAAAAAGAAAAGTGAAAAGATTGGAAAAGAGAAAGCCGGAAACCAGATCCTAAACAGGGAACAAGGGATATCTTTTGTTATTCTAATGTCTGTTCAGAGTTCTGTGTTAAATTTGCTGTTGCTTTTATTAAACTTCTCAGATGTTTAAATTGTTTTATTTTTGTATTTTAATTTGGCCGTGGGAAGGGTTAAATAATGATTAGAAAATTAAAAATAAAATTTTGCTTCTTCAGAAAAAAAACATTTATTCGTCATGTAATTAGGATGTTTGTTGAGGTGCAGTGGATATCGGCTTGGAACGAGAAATCGAAGAGCTGAGTTCGAATTTCAGTTGAATTCGCACAAGTACCCTTGGGAAAGGTAATAATCCGTTTCTTCCCTCCAGCTATGGGTTAAATAACAGGACAGATTGGGTTCTAAAACTTTGGTTAGCCAACTAGTCTACCGCAGAACGTAATAGCTACCTAATGTGGGAAAATCTTCTGTCTAGTCAGTAATGTTTCTTTTGAGACATGATCACCCAAAGGTGTATCACGTATAACACTTAACTAAGTTTGTCTCTATGGTTTTTAACAAGTAGCTTCCATCGTTCTGTAAGCTTGTCGATGTCATTTTCGTTGAAACCTTGTTTTTGGTCGGAAGAAGGTTATGTCGACTGTTGGTATAGACATTATTTACATCGTTCGGATTGTTGTGCTCACCTTTATTGCCTATTCATATTCAGGACGTTTCGACTGATGTAATTTTCGGTCTTCTTCAAATAATTGGAATTTGGAACCGAACCCTTTATTTTGATCAGTGGTGTGTATTGTTCTCGTTCCATGATTCATGGCACTTCCGGATGTCTTATTTATCTCCCTTTAACTCAACTCCTTAAGTTATTTGTTCACTACTGTTGTAGCCAGGTATTTAACTCACACTTTGAGTCACGTTACTGGACCTAACTAATATAAGAGGTCTTGGAAAATATGACACTCACTGAAAATATTGAAGGGAAGCGGGGCAGAGGAAAACATGAAATCTAGTAAAAGGACATTTTTCTAAGACCTACAAAGGACAGGAAATTGTGGAGAGCCATGATCATCTACCTCCTGAAGAGACATGGCACATATAATTTTAAGGAGTATATACTTGTGTAAAATTGTAGCAGAACAGGCTTTAGGAAAGAGAGCCAAACGACAAAATTTACTAAGAACTGAAAAGAACTGAAAATTGTGGAGAGCCATGATCACCTACGTCCAGAAGGGACATGGCACATTTAATACTGAGGAGAATGACACAGATAATATTTAATAAGAGCTAAAAAGTAGTGAAAAATTTTGGAGAGCCATGATCACCTACGCCCAGAAGAGACACAGCAATAGAAGAACGAGCTTGTGTAAATGGTTAGAAGCACTGGGTTTAGGAGAGACATCAAAAAGAGAAAAGTTACAAAGAGCTACGAATGACAGGAAGTTGTGGAGAGCCATGACACTCTGCGCTCTGAAGAGATACGCTAGCTAGAGGAACGAGCTTGTATAAATTGTTAGCAGAACAGGGTTTAGGAGAGATATCAAAACGACAAAATTTATTAAAAGCTACAAATGACAGGAAGTTGTGGCGAGCCATGATCACCCATGTCTTGAAGTGAAATGGCACATAAAATTCTAAGGAGAATGTGCTTGTATAAATTGTTAGCAGAACAGAGTTTAGAAGAGACATCAAAACAACAAAATTTATTAAGATTTGCAAAGGACAGGAAATTGTGGAGAGCCTTGATCCCTTACCTCCCGGAGTAACATGCCATATATAATACTAAGGAACAGGGTTTAGGTAGATAGCATCAGCCAACATTTACTAAGATCTACAAAGAACAGGAAACTGTGGAGAGTCATGATCGCCCAAATCCTGAAGAGCCCCGGCTCACAGAAAAAGACTAAATTTTTTTGCCTTTTAGTGGTGCAGTGGATATCGGCTCGTAACAAGAAATCGGGGAGAAGAGTTCGAATTCCACTTGAATTCATTGCATTCACTTACGCGCAAATACTCTTGGGAAAGGTATTAGTCCGTCTCTTCCTTCCAGTTATGGATTAAATAACAGGACAGATTGGGTTCTATAGCCTTGGCTGGCAACCAATCTACCGCAAAAAGCAATTGCAACCTACTGCGGGATAATCTTCTGCTCAGTCAGTCATGTTTCTTTCGAGACATGATCGCCCAAAGCGTGTATCACGTATGGCACTTAACTGACTGAATATAATAGTTGAAAACATAATTAAGGCTTCTACTGGGCATAAAGAGTAGGGTCAGTTTTATATTGTTATGAAGTAATAAACTGATCCCCGACTAATTACTACTTAATAATATAATACATCTCTTCCCCCTCTAGCTATGAGTTAAATAACAAGACAGATTGGGTTCTGTAGCCAAAAGCAATGGTAACCTACTGCGGGGTAATCTTCTGCTCAGTCAGTCATGTCTCTTTCGAGACATGATCGCCCAAGCGTGTTTCACGTATGGCACTGACTGACTCTTTTTTTTCCAACTGCCTTTGTCTTCACATCTGATTTCTAAATGAATCCGTTCCTTCCGTTCAAACGGCTCACAGCCATCTCGGTAACATGTCGATGCCAATCCATTACGCACAGGGGCTGCTCCTATTTCATAGCGGGTTTGTTTGCACTTGTTACACGCTTCAGGGAATATATTCCCCCAACGCTCCTGTTTGTTTTTCTTTCTTTCTTTCTTTCTTTCTTTCTTTCTTTCTTTCTTTCTTAATCAACATTTAAAAATATATCACTGTTCTGTCTCTGCCTCGGCACCTCATCCAGATGTCTCCTCGTAGTAAAATAAACGCGAGCGGAAATCGGGCACGCATGAGTTCATGCCTTCATTCGTCGGTCGCTGATTGAACGCTTTATTCAACTTCCGACTAAAAAAAAAAAACAAAAAAACATTAAAAACAAAAGCACCACCAATTTTAAGTATATATTTTTTCTCAGATTTGTCCCTCTCCAAGTTAGTAAAATGTCCGACATTTGAGTTTTTTTCCTTTAAAATACAAAGAAATAAGATAAATCTCTTGAATGAGATAAGTTTCAACCTCCACACAGACACACACACACACACACACACACATATATATATATATATATATATATATATATATATATATATATATATATAGTCATCCGCAGACAGATCTGTTTTGCCGTATCACAGCTCATCAGTACGGTTAGAGTCCGATTACTTTTTACCCAGGATTGAAACCCGACCGAATTGGCGTCAGTCGGCTATTCTGAAGGTTAACTTGGTTTGGCACAAGGTCACAATAATGAGTTATCGAGTAAGTATCGAGAGTGTAATTGTATTTACTGAATAACAGACTAAAAATAGTTGACGCTAAGATTTATGGTTTGTGTTTATTATTATTGTTTATGTATAGTCCATATTTTTATTCTATGTTATTTCTTTCTCGCTCTCTCTCTCTCTCTCTCTCTCTCTATATATATATATATATATATATATATATATATTATTGTTTATATATCTAAATCTATCTATCTAAACTTATTTATAAATGGAATTTGTGTGTGCGTGTGTCTGTGTGTGTGTGTGTCTGTGTGTCTGTGTGTATCCGTTACCTATAGACTCCGAAACGGCTGAACCGATTTTCTTGAAAATTTACACAGTTGTACTATAAGCGTCTGCGTGTGTTCTTAGCTAGATCTTGTGTCGACGTACCCCCGATAAATATCGAAAATCGATAATCGAAAAAATCGGTTTATAGAAGGAATGGTCCGATTTTAATCAAATTTGATACATTCATAGAGAAAGACATAAGAAACGATATTCAGAAGTTTCAAGGTTGCAGTTCTTACAATAATGCAGAAAATCGTTAATATATATATATATAAAAGGCAAGATGTTTTTGTGTGTGTCTGTTTATCTGACTGTATGTCTGTATTTTTTTTCAGCCCTTTTATTTTAGTTTTTGCTTCGGGTTTGGCTCTTAAGTAGGTATAATTGTAGTGCTTAGTCTCAGCCATGATACCATTTACTCAGAGGACTTATTTAGCCTTCAAAATTCAGTTTACGACGAAAAAATACTTATTTGATATCGATAGCAGGAAATGAAAATTTGACTTACATCCATTCATTTTTCTTTCGGTCTACGGTTTCGCTTTAACTGGAAACAACTATTGCTTTCGTGCCAACATCCAAAGAGTTGGAGCTCCAGGACCATGGATTAGTTTTAAAGCTTTCATTACACACGAGCAACGCCGGGCTATACTGCTAGTAATCCATATTTTTACTGTTATTTCTTTTTCACTCTCTCTCTCTCTCTCTCTCTCTCTCTCTCTCTCTCTCTCACTCTGTCTATATATATACATATATATATATATATTTTATGTCTCTTTTTTCTATCACTTTCGATAGACATAACTACATATACACTAATATGTATATGTGTGTGTGTTTCTGTGTATGTGTGTATTTTACAGATAAAACTTCGAAAATTATGTCTGTTGAACGAGAATTTCGGTGAAATAAATTCGTTTCATCAGTGATCATTGGCTCTGTAAATAAATAATTTTATTTATTTTTAGCCCTCGGGCTGGATTAGTTTTGATATTCATTTTCAACAATTAATAACATTTCTTTGGGAATTTTACCTGCATGCCATTTCATATATATATATTTTTTTCTTTTCTTGTTTATTTGATTTTATTTTGTTTTTTATTTTTCTTTTTTTTTCTTTTTTTTAATTTCTTTGCAAATCTATTTAAAAGGGAAATTAGACTGATTTTTCTCTAGTTTCTGAAAGGATGTTTTCGTTGCTGAGGTGATGTGTTATCCCCGTGGGGATTTTCATCTCGAAATGGTCCTCCAACATCCTTGAATTAATCCTATTTTAATTTATATTTGCTCTGTAATATTTTATTACATGAAGCTCTCTTCCTGTATCATTTTTTTATATTAAAATAAAATGTTTAATATTAATTAGGATCGGGTTTTTGGAATTTATCTTCCTGCTTTTTCCGCTTGGATTAAACTATCTGAATATATATATATATATATATATAAATTAGAGAAAATTTTCAAAATTCAAAGGTGTCGGATGTACATAAAATTTTCTCTAATTTATATTGGCTCTGTATTCTTAATATATCACTTTTTAATGTTAATTTTTTTTAATATTAATTAGGATCAGGTTCTTGGAATTTACCTTCCTACTCTTCCACTTCGGATTAAAGAAAAACAATATATATATATATATATATATATATATATATATATATATATATAGACTTAGTTCACTGTTTGTAGTGATTTAATTTATTAAGAGTGCTCGATACTTAGTAGATCATTATATATGGCGATTTTCTTATAAGTTTATAATTGTGTTTCGGTTCTATCTAATTAACACTTCGTCAGACAGTGAAATATTCTTTTACTATTAGGAATTAATATATACAGAAGCTAACAATAAAAAAATATTTCACTGCTAATAAAACTGTACCAAAACACTACAGCTCTCATGTTGCTGCAAATTATGTTTTTATTATAAACTTAAAATAAAAATATTAACACACACACACACACACACACACACACACGGAATAGAAAGTTAATATCTTTCTAACCTGTTTGACTTTCACAGGATGACAAATCATCCACACTCTCTGCGTATTCCATCGGCAAGAAATAAGTTCTATTCAGAAATATTCTTCTCCCGAACAGCGGAAATATGTTAAGAATTCCCAAGATCATGATTTCCTGATAATTACAATCTTGACCTGTTCGAGTCTAGAGTCAATCGTTATCTTCTCCGCCAATTCTTAGCGTAATCCCCTGTCTCAGGTGGTCCCAAAGCCTTTATATTATATTGGAGTAGATAGATCTATCTATCGCCCGGTTCAAAGTCCACCCACGTCTATTGAACAGGTTAAGAGGCTCGTCCCTTGTTCCCTATTTAGGATGTGGTTTCGGGCTTTCTCTTTTCCAAACTTCTCACTTTGTGTTTTATTTTCAATTGGAGTAGATAGATCTATCTATCGCCCGGTTCACTCCACCCACGTCTATTGAACAGGTTAAGAGGCTCATCCCTTGTTCCCTGTTTAGGATGTGGTTTCCGGCTTTCTCTTTTCCAATCTTTTTACTATTACGTACCCCCTGCACATCAGTGCAGGGGGTACGTAATATATATTGTATATATATATATATATATATATATATATATATATATATATACAATAAAAAGTGTGAGAAGCTGTGAACGTTTTGTTTAAAGTGTAGACTTATTATTATTATTATTATTATTATTATTTATATTACAAAAGAAAAGAGATCTTTACATGTGCGGTCCGAATTTTAGTTTATTCGCCTGAAGAGAATCAACTTTAGACTCGAAACACGTGTAGCGTCACAAATACCATTAAGCACACTAAATGTATCATACAAGAAGCAAGCGATTTAAATAATAATAATAACAACAATAAATCTACATTTTAAACAAAACGTTCACAGCTTCTCCCACTTTTCATTCTATCCCAATTTCTGTCGTTGGAACAACCCTATTTCTGCT